>JAXIVJ010008996.1:0-53090 GCA_036785665.1 Chirona hameri
GAATGAGCGGAAAATAAGCACAAGTCACTTCATTTGGAAGTTAAAATAGCAGTTACACTGTCACTTCATTTGGATGTTAAAATATCAGTTGCACTGTCACTTCATTTGGATGTTAAAATAACAGTTGCACTGTCACTTCAAATAGCGTTCAAAACTACACTCTAACAAACATTTGTTCACGATTCCTGTAAAACCTCGTTTTACCGGACGACGATTTACCGAGCATCGGATATAATGACCGTGGCGATCGTACCAAACTGGCATCGCATTTAACGAACAAATGTTAGGTGTAATTAAATATTTTCCGAACGCTGCGGTCCGGTGGAACAAGTGACAACAATCGGAGGCAATGAACACAAGTTCACAATGAACACATGAAAACAAGTTCAGTATAATGAGGGGTTTTCCGAATGCCTTGATGATACCGGATAACCATCGGATATGCTGAACCAAAGGTCCGCATATTTGATGTACCGAACGCTCATGAATACACTTGTTCGTCGCCGCCCCTCTGACTTTGCACCGACTCGTATAATATTGAGGGGGCTGTATCATGGCCCGTTCACCAAACCTACGGAAGCCAGAAGTCTGTAACAGGGTCATGCCACCGATCATTCGTTATCGACGACAGGCATGCCGACTATCAGAAAACCAAACTTTCCGATGTAACGTCGTACATTTCCTTCGTACCATTCGTTGTAGCGATGTTTTACTGCACGATATAGGGTGTAAATACATGGCGATTCTGATATTTCTTGGCCAACCATCAAGCCATGTGGAATAACTTTGTAAAGCTTCGAAATAACATCATAAACATCACTGATGCGACCATGCAATTGCGCAAGTAACCCATATTTGACCATATCCTGCATCTGTACCTGCACTACCTTCTCAAAGCACTCCAGTGTCCTGGCAACCCTGACGACCTTCCGCAAGGTCATGACCAGGACGTCCAGGACTCGTGACCCACTGACATGCTTAGGCAGCGCGTTCAATATTCAGTGGGAAGGACGCCTGATCTGGGCAGTGAGGCTGTGCCCAGATACAGGCAGGGATCGGACCCGCGTTCCTTTCGAGCGGCACAGGGTTATTGACCGATTGGAACGGAGGCCGCTTCATAAAGGGGGATCGATACAAAGACGGACGGAGTTGTATGGTATGTGTTATAGAACGGCCAAAGGGTTGTCATCGAATGTTTTTGGGAACTGGAAATTTCATGTTGCGACAAAAACGCTTCGCAAACTGCTTGGCGCAAATTGGCTCTATATATATATACGCAGGTTTACCGATTCGCATTCATGAGACTGACCAGAGAGTCATGAGAGGCCCAGGATTGCAGGGGTCGGACTCGTTGCTGGTTCCATCACCATGTCAGCCACGGCTATGGACGTGATGGACGTGTCACTTGTATATTTTTGAGACTGTGAACGTTACAGAAGTTGTGCTTTTATGGTGCTTATACAAGGAAACAGAAACGATCAATGTTTTTGCATGATGCGATAATTTTCTTTAAATAATTAATCTGCTCTTTATTTTGGCACACTTATTAGGGATCTGTATGTTTATTAAATATTTGTTCAGAATTCCTTTCCCAGTCTATTTTTCCGCAAATTATTACAAACACTCCAGGAATATCGTCAGAATTACCTATCATCAGCGAAAACCAAGTCTTAATTGTGGGAACACCTCCCATCGCAACGTAGATTATGAGAACATTTCAACTCGATCGTGCAGTTATGGACTTTTTACGTGCACCCAACAAATAACAAAACAAAATACAAGGCGAGTTGAACCTTCATCCTCCTCCGCCATCTTCTCTCTCGCCTCGCACTCGGCTGGCAACAACCCTGAACCTTCTGCCGGCGGTGCCATGAGGCCAGCGACCGTTCCCCCACCGGGCGTCACGCGGCTCCTGCAGGGCTGCGGTGTGTCACCTGCTCTTTTCGCGTCTCCGCCCGGGATCAGGCCACTCCGAGCCGCCCCGGCCGGCCCGATGCCGGCTCCGATATGCAAATTTCGCCGTGACGTGCCGAACAGAGACGAGGGATGTCAGCTCCAATTGTGAGATGCATTGCAGGGAGCTTGGCGTTGCAGGGCGTGGGAGGCGGTGGTGGGGAGGGGGGGGGGGGGGTATGGTTCAGCAGAGGTTGAAGGAGCGGCGCAGTGCATAATTGCATTGGGTTGAGAGGATGTTGTGATGCTAGAAGGTGGATCTGGTGAGGAGCTAGACGGTGTGCAGGGGACATGAACACAATGCATGTGCATTGTGCATTGTGCAATGCCAATGGATCATAGGTTGACCACGGCCATGGCTAGAATACACATCATTTCGAGTTAAAGTTTGAACAATACGCCAAAGTTTGTGGGATACACACATTGTGGATTGCAGGAGCGTAAAACTGAACAAGTATGAAGCCCGAAGTATTTCGGGCTTCAGTTATACGTTTGATGTTTTTGGACTTTTTGTCGCAAAAGCGAACAAGGAATTGCAGAATGCGTATAAGATTGCCAGAATAGCCTGAAGTTTAAATCAACATATACAGATTCGAAACACTTTGTTCGCATTATTTCTGGAATCGGTGATAGGAAAAATGCATGGAATCCTATTCAACGGTTTTGTCTTATTTCTTTTCACTGTGAATGCTAGACACAAAAACTTAATTTGTTCCGTGATTTGCCTTCACTTTAAATAAATGCGGAAAAATCAAATCATTTCAGCAGCAGCTCTACACGGTTATTTGAACATGGTGGGCGTTCGTGAACTTATAGTTTCCAAGAGCATTCAAACATAGTGATGAGTATTACGGAAAAATATGTAGATATAGAATGTGTTGGTCGGATCAGCATTAATACAGAGTTACGATACATCTTGCGACATGTTATACAAATGTGATATATAAATGCAATATACGAGCAAGGGAGCAGGCAATGGGGGGGGGGCAAGGGGGCCTAACCCCCACCCCCTGGAGGCCAGGCGGGCCCTCTAGTGACCGAGCGAGGGCCCCCTGGGGCCGAAGGCCCCAGTGTTTTGGATGGTGTCAGGCGCCCGTAGAGTGCCTTACGTGTCGCATAAAAGAATGCCCACGAACCGATAAAAAAAAATCGTAACACGAATAAATAGCAGCACTTGCTTAGTCTGTTAAAGGCATGTATATGTGAATACGTAGAAAAGGGCCCCAGCCAGTGTGGAGGATAAGGCCTTCTACCAGCTTTTAAAGGGCCCTGTCGATTTGCAAAGGGCCCGCTATCGGCATTTAGAGGGTCTCTTCCGGTTGTAGAGGGCCCTCTGCCGGCCTTTATAGGGCCATGCCGATCTGTAGAGGATCCTTGCCGATCTGTAGAGTGCCCTCTGCTGGCCTTTAGAGGGCGCTGTCGATCTGTAGAGAGCCCTCTGTCGGCCTGTAGAGGACCCTTCCGGCATGGAGAGGGCCCTGACGACCTGAAGTGCGCCTTCGTCCAGCCTTTAGGGGCACTGTCGATCTGCAGAGTGCCCCAGCCAATCTATAGAGGGCCTCTGCCGGTCTTTATAGGGCTCTGCCGATCTGTAGAGGCTCCCTGCCGATCTGGAGAGGGCCCTCTACCGGCCTTTAGATGGCCCTGCCGGGCTTTAGAGGGCCCTTCCGGCCTTTACAGGGTCATGTCGGCCTTTATGGGGCCCTGCCGGCCTTTAGAGGGCCCTGCTGATCTGTAGATCGCCCTTCAAATCAGCAGAGGGCCTCTGTGAGCATTTAGAGGGCCCTGCCAACCTGTAGAAAGCCCTCTTCCAGCCTTTAGGGGCCCTGTCGATATACAGTGTCCCAGCAAATCTGCATAGGGCCCTCTGCTGGCCTTTAGAGGGCCCTGCCGATTTGTAGAGTGAGTGTAGAGGGCCCTCTCTCGGCCTTTAGAGTGCCCTGCCGATCTGCAGATGTCCATCTGCCGGGCTTTAGAGGCCCCTGTCGATCTGTAGAGGGCCCTCTGCTGGCCTTTAGTGCAGGCGCAGATCCAGGATTTCGGTCAGGTGGGGGGGGGGGGGGGGGCGATATACAAAAAGTTGCGCCCCACGGGCGCGTTTGTAGGGCGCGACATGGGCGCGACCCGGGCTCAGAAGGGGGGGGGGGCCTTAGCCCCCTAGATCCGGGCCTGCTTTAGAGGGTCCTGTGGTGGTAGAGGTGGTCTGCCGGTCGAGCGCCGGTGAGGCTCTCGAAGGAAGACCAGTCAAAATTCTCATTGTTTTGCAGTGTATGCTAGTAACGTCTGAGAGGAGTACAAGGCTTTGCCAATGTAGGCGTTGGCTTTGACTCGAACTAGCGCTGCCACTACCAGGAAAGGTCAGAAGCCCAGCGCTCTCCCACTTAGCTACAGGGGCAAACAAATCGCTCGTTTCTGCACTATCAAAAGCTTTGTAATGTTAGTTTCATAATTCCTACCCCAGAATCCAGATCACTGCACAATAATTTAGATGGGGCGGAATTAATGCATTGTATTGCAATAGAAGTTGCTGTGAGGATACATAAAACTTAGATATTCCGATAACTCCTAATTATGGCTTATCACACATCATACACACATCATGTCCGCCCCTGTAGCTCAGTGGTAGAGCGCTGGACTTCTGACCTATCCCGGTAGTGGCAGCCCGGGTTCGAGTCGCTTCGGCGCTCGCTATTTGCTCCTGACTGGGATGGCCTGCGGCCGGTGGCAGCGGTCGCACTCAAGGTCAGGTAACGTCAGTGAGCGGGGCGGACCGTGTCCAGGTATGTCGGGCACGTAAAACTTTCGTCTCTAAATTCTACCGGCCAACAGGAATTGCGCGATCGGGTGGTGAGGTCAGGACCTGCGCAACAAGCTCTGCTTAGCGTGGGTCCTGACCTCGAAAATCCATCCATATAAAACATTCGGACTAAATTTATCTAAAAAATAAACAATACACTATATATGACTATTTCATTTACGATTTTCATCTGCAAGAACTCCTAAGTATTTAATGCATGTTTTTCTCGTGATTGGTGTATCAAATAATACTATGTCAAGATCTAATCACGTCACTGATCTTGAATATATTTGGTAATTTGTCTTTGATGCATTTAGTGATAATAAATTTACATGGAACCGCTCGTTAATTTTTGGGAATTAATTCATTAATCTTTATTTGGAGCTCTTCAACATTTCTAGCTTAAGAATACAAATTGCCGTATACCATCAGCAAATAAGTAAAAGGCACCTATGTTTGTTGTATTGCTGATGTCATTAATATAAAGAATTGTTTCCTGAATCCGAATTGAAGAAGATTCAGGATATTAATTTCATTAACCCGCGCCCCGCTGGAGGTGGCAGAATATCCACCCCTGCCGGATTTTCTGAATAACTTGAAAATAAACATAGATATCGATGTCAATCTTTCAGTACATTATGCTGCATCAATTCTACGTCTTATCACAACATTTAAATGCAAATAGTGAAGCACTATGGGAGATAGTAACGTTTTAATTACGTCATGTCATGTCATTTTTGGTGAAGAAAAAAAACAATACATGTTTGACAAATTGTAGAAATTCGACTTTTGAAGCAAATTGCAAATACAAAATGTCGAAAGAAATTAAATGGTATTATATTCAAAAGAGTGATCTCGGATTTGCGAAATTGTGAGTTTTTGACTCCCAAAAAAAAAAAAAATACACTTTGTTTTCGTTGTCGAGAACTTATTTGTCGTTGTTTTACAACATACAACATTCTGTACTGTTTAAATTATGTGGGCCCCCATTGGGTACGAGGGCCCCTCTGATCCCATTTGCCCTCCCCCTGGGCGAAATCCTCCCTACGCCCCTGCTGTATACGAGCATTACGATATATGCAGCACGCTTTGTACGTTCTAATGCTTAAAATATAGTATAGGCTTGGAACGCTCTGTTTTGGCCGAGCAAAACTGGATTGAGACAGGGACTAAATGAGATGAAGATACGATGGAAATAGTATGTGTTCGAAGCATCACGCGTACTTCAAATCTTAAATTTCATTTGATAAAAACATGATCCGTGTATTAATTATTAATGCACCCTGTGGCTGTTGCATCCATAGCAGATTTAAATAATGTCCTTTATTTAACGCTGACTATTTGTTTTGAGCATCACATGGCATTTCAGTGACTTAATTGTACCGATGCATTTTTTTTAATAAATTTAGTCCGAATGTTTTTGAATGGATGGTTTTCCGAGGTCAGACCCCGCGCTAAGCATAGCCTGTAGCGCATGCTCTGACCCCATTACCCGATCAATCAATTTCTGGCGTCCGGCAGAATTTAGAAGCGAACATTTTACGCGCCATTTGTCAATGGTCGTCAATTTTCATCACAGGTAGGTACTCACTTTTTTGAGACAACATTTTAAGAGGTATATGATCAAACAAGAAGTTGATGTTTTACCCATTATAATCCGCCGCACAAAGCAAAACAACAACAATTTTACAAGTCTGTCGTCGCAGGCAAAACTGTCCACCTCTTTGGCGCCGCAATGTGTTTTTAATGCCATGCAGACGATGTCATGACCTGACGGCGGAGACACGACAGACCCGTTTTGTTTGGTGACGTCTGTCATCCAAGACATGGCCACCAGGCGATGTCGTGTTTGCTTTATAAAGGTATGTACATTTAGTCTGGGTGATATTCGATTTGATAGGCGCATGGAGGGACTCGGCCATGCAAAAGATACAACACACCGAACGTGACCGCTAAGCTAGGCAACTGCTACGCGAAGCTGGTATTTGAACGGCCATTGGTGGAAATAACGCTGATCTACGGAATAATGGCACTTATAGTGCACTCGTTGTACGCACAAAAAAGGAAAGGTACGTACATCCCGGGCTTGGTTTCTGCCTTGCCTCACAACGGGGCTTCACGAAGGGCTAACACAATCATTAAGAATGTATTAAATACATGTCAGCCAATGGAGGTCTTGACAAAATATATATTACTATTTGATAAGCGTCTGTCTGTCTGTCTGTCTCTCCGGAACGAATTTAACACAGTAAAGCGGCAGTTCTACATTGTAGTACCACATTGCTATAAGCACGTGATGTACGTGATTTTAAGGTTTTCAAACGAGTTTACGGATACTACCGAGTGGTGTATAATTCGTACATTTCCGACGCATTTGATACGATAGTTACATACAGTTTTAGTTTGTGCAGTTTTGGGCAAAGGTTTGTGCTGTAACTAACATAGAAGGAGGTGTTAATAATAGTTTTACCGTACAAAAACAGTTTACGGATATGAGTTTTACATCGCTTTACTCCAGTCGAAAGCCAATCAGATTCGACCACGGATACTACAGTGCCACAACTAATGTCAAGCAACCACGGAATCACTGCGAAACGAAGGTCATCGACATACGGTACGGCATATATCAATGAACATATACGCTAAGCCGGGGTGGAGTTTTCACGGGTTTAACGGGTATATAACGGGTGCCATAGGTGTTCCACGGGTATAATGGGTGAGTGCCGGCTATAACGAGGTCATCACGTGTTCCCCAGGGGCACAACGGGTACTAGGGGTGTATGTTGGGCACCGTAGGTTTTTGACGGGTACTTCGGGTGTATGACGGGTACAAAAACGTATTATAGGTACGACAGGTGTCGCGGGTAGTACGGGTTATCAATCCCTAATTGCCTATCACTGGCTTGCACCACCACTGGACACCAGTAATCGCCCAGCGGAGCGGACGGGTTAGCACTAGTTAGGACTATGTAGTTGTTAGCAGTGGAAGTGATACAGTGAGAAAGAAATGCGTCCTGCCAACCCAATGTTACTTTATTAGCTCACCGATGATTCTAACCCAGGATTCCAAAAAGGTCATGTCAATCCTGGCCACCCCAAATCAAATACAAAGGTTGGGAGTATGATTAACTAGAATCCTTAAGCTCCAATATTCATGACTGGTATCAAAATTACTTATATTTAGGTAAAACTAGCAGGCGAACTTCGAAATTAGCTTAGTTAGCATTGTGGCTTGCCCATTGACCTTCAAATAAATCACTAACACCAGTACCAGGCGTTTGCATATTCAACGACATACCATTATCATCACCCCTTTCATACCAGGGCTGCTACCGAGAAACATGCCTTCATCATATGCATGAGTTCGACGAACGGACGGCCAGTGATCCGTCCTTTGTCACCCTGCCGAGTCCGCTGTCTCCCGTCACTCAGTAGCGGATCCAGGACTCGGCCCTAGGGACCGCGACGCAGAAATAGTTGCCCCTCCGAATCAGAGTGGCGGGTACCTTCGGACTTGGTGGGTCCTTTGCCAACGAGGAGGTCTTCAGTATACTGAGGATATGTATACCAATGTATACCATGAGGACATGTATGTGTATACTCAGTATACCAAGTGGTCATAATGTGGCTTTGGTGGACGAAACTGGGCCCTCTGTAGGTCAGAATGGCCCTCTAAATACTGTAATAAGCCCTCTAAAGGCTACAATGAGCCTATGTAAGGACCTGAATGGGCCTCCACAAGCCAGAATGGACCATATATAAACACTCGGCTATGAATCTTTCGAAGACCAAAGTGACCACGATTCTCTGCCCCCCCCCCCCCTCCTCCCCCAGCCCCTGGATCCGCCACTGCCGCCACCCTGCTGTGCTCCCCGTATCTGAAACACACAATCCGTGCGACACCGCCGCCGCTGTCATGACATTAACAAATAGGTGCCGCTTCATAACTGAGTCCGGCATTCTCAACAGCGAATGTATGAGTTGCACATCTTCAGATCTCGTGTTCCAAGAGTCAGGTTGGCCGGTCATGACAAGTTGGTGGCCCCCGCGTCACCGCTATCGCCGCTCCCGCCGCTCCCGCCGCTGCCGCCGCTGCCCCTGCGCCAGTTCCTGGTCAGACAAGGTGGGGGAGACAGGCATGTCCGCCGCCCCGGGCAACAACAGAACTCGAGCCCATGATGTCATCAGCACAGTCCGCTTCAAAACAGTGGTCAATGCCATCCGAGGTGTTTGCTCCCGGTGTTGAAATGTTACTGGATCTGGATCTGAGGTGTTGCTCCGGGCGTTGAAATGTTACTGGATCTGGATCTGATGGTTACTGGATCTGGATCTGAGGTGTTTGCTCCCGGTGTTGAAATGTTACTGGATCTGGATCTGAGGTGTTGCTCCGGGCGTTGAAATGTTACTGGATCTGGATCTTAGGTGTTTTCTCCCGGTGTTGAAATGTTACTGGATCTGGATCTGAGGTGTTTGCTGTTGGTGTTGAAATGTTACTGGATCTGGATCTGAGGTGTTTGCTGTTGGTGTTGAACTATTACTGGATCTGGATCTGAGGTGTTTTCTCCCGGTGTTGAAATGTTACTGGATCTGGATCTGAGGTGTTTTCTCCCGGTGTTGAAATGTTACTGGATCTGGATCTGAGGTGTTGCTCCGGGCGTTGAAATGTTACTGGATCTGGATCTGGGGTGTTTTCTCTTGGTGTTGAAATGTTACTGGATCTGGATCTGAGGTGTTTTCTCCCGGTTTTGAAATGTTACTGGATCAGGATCTGAGGTGTTGCTCCGGGTGTTGAAATGTTACTGGATCTGGATCTGAAGTGTTTGCTGCCGGTGCTGAAATGTTACTGGATCTGGATCTGAGGTGTTTGCTGCCGGTGTTGAAATGTTGCTGGATCTGGATCTGAAGTGTTTTCTCCCGGTGTAGAAATGTTACTGGATCTGGATCTGAGGTGTTGCTCCGGGTGTTGAAATGTTACTGGATCTGGATCTGAGGTGTTTTCTGCCGGTGTTGACATGTTACTGGATCTGGATCTGAGGTGTTTTATCCCGGTGTTGAAATGTTACTGGATCTGGATCTGAGGTGTTGCTCCGGGTGTTGAAATGTTACTGGATCTGGATCTGAGGTGTTTGCTCCCGGTGTTGGAATGTTACTGGATCTGGATCTGAGGTGTTTTCTGCCGGTGTTGAAATGTTACTGGATCTGGATCTGAGGTGTTTGCTTCCGGTTTGAAATCTTACTGGATCTGGATCTGAGGTGCTTGCTACCGGTGTTGAAATGTTACTGGATCTGGATCTGAGGTGTTTGCTTCCGGTGTTGAAATGTTACTGGATCTGGATCTGAGGTGTTTGCTCCGGGTGTTGAAATGTTACTGGATCTGGATCTGAGATGTTTGTTCCCGGTGTTGAAGTGTTACTGGATCGGGTATCAGAACTAGGAGGGAGAAGCAACACGAACTTCTCTGCAGATTTAGGTAATACAGATTGTTGAGCTTGATCACATGAACCGACTTTATAGTTACACAGATTCTTCAAGGTGATAGACTCAGAGCAATATACAAATGGCCTACTGGAGCATGTGCCAGGATTAAAGTCTGTTTAATAACTGTCGCTATACGAATCATATAAGAGCATATCCACTATACTTTTACTTTGCCTCTTATAAACCAAGCGATAAACCACGCGGTGTCGAGGAGAGCTTTCCTGCCCCGAGGCCTACCCGTTACCGCGTGACGAGAAGAGCCTTCCTGCCCCGAGACCTACCCGTTACCGCGTGACGCGGAGAGCTTTCCTGCCCCGAGGCCTACCTACCCGTTACCGCGTGACGAGGAGAGCCTTCCTGCCCCGAGGCCTACCCGTTACCGCGTGACGAGGAGAGCTTTCCTGCCCCGAGACCTACCCGTTACTGCGTGACGCGGAGAGCTTTCCTGCCCCGAGGCCTACCCGTTACCGCGTGACGAGGAGAGCTTTCCTGCCCCGAGACCTACCTACCCGTTACCGCGTGACGAGGAGAGCCTTCCTGCCCCGAGGCCTACCCGTTACCGCGTGACGAAGAGAGCTTTCCTGCCCCGAGGCCTACCCGTTACCGCGTGACGATATGAGTCACTTTACGTGCCCTGTGACGTCACCAGCAACTCCGTGATGGCCTGTGTGACGCCGTGTGACGCCGTGTGACGCCGTGTGACGCCGTGTGACGTTATGTGACGCCGTGTGACGTTATGTGACGCCATGTTACGTCGTGTGACGCCGTGTGACGCCGTGTGACGCCGTGTGACGCCGTGTGACGTTATGTGACGCCATGTTACGTCGTGTGACGCTCTGTTTGGACGCCTCACACCCGGCCGGAAGTCGCATAATTTGGGTCAGTCCCGGTGTGGTCACGTCGGTCACGCATGACTGACGTACAGCGATAATCGACGTGTGTCCTGGCTAATAGAAATGTCGTGAGGTGTCATAGTCACACCGTGTTCACAGTTACACCATGTGAGGAAACCCAGATAAACCGGTACTGGGTATAGGATGATAATGAACGGCTGCTCATAATACATAATGTTCACAGATGTGTGATATACGCATGATGCATTTTACTATTCCATAGAAACGTGTATTATATGTGTCGGTTTTAGTTTTGGACATCGGTATCATAGAAGGTCATTTTCGCTGATTTCTAAAAGACGTGTGATATATACATGTTCCTATTCCATAGAAGCGTGTTAATGTGAGTGCTAGTTTTAGCTACATACAAGTGGTGCTACTTTTTGGTGGGAATGTAATCAATATTCTCCACGCCATGTATATCATTTGAAAGCGTAAACGTGATTACTGGGGTCAGTTTCCTTGCACTGCGCATTGCTGGCTGTTAAAGGGATATTGCCACCTCCGGGGGATTTCTAAAAAGCAGCTTAAATGAATGGTGGGGATCAACAATCGTGTATGCTCAAGCACAAACTTGCTCCTGCAGCACCTAAAGCAGGGTCTCGGCAATTGATTTTGTATTGATTTCTGACTCCAAAACGTTGGTCCCAGCTGTGCACAGTACTGATACCCATTCTAGAGAAGCATAACGGCCGTACTGATTCAAGATGGCCGCTCTCATCCAGTGTGGTTGTGACATTGGCGCCCACCCAAAGCCGAAGCGTCCGAATTCGCCGAGACTTGACCTTGAAAAGTCTATCTGTGTTATAAGGTATTGGACACGAATCTCCTACGGCCCCAAAGTCGAGCCATAGCCATTCTTGCTGTTTTATTCATGCTGTATTATGAAGGAGGCTATGGTTGTTGAACATATAATTAACTGTGTACACATTTTAATTTTAAAGTGCACTGACGGAATGGTGATGTTGAGTTTACAATATTCAAAAGCAAATCATAGCCCGCAAAGAAGTGATTCTGAATAGTGATGAGGCGACTCCAATTTTACGAATGTGTGCCAATCATGAGCGGTACGAATGCATTTTTTGATCTAATGGGGGGGGGGGGGGGTCGGGAACCGAATTTTGCAGGTGACATTGGACACGCTTAATCTACCGATACACACCAAAAACTCCATATTGGCCTGCGAGGTGGCAATATCCCTTTAAGTCAACGGTCAGATCGGTTCAGTCAACAATCATCGTAAGCCCGAGCCAAGGAAATTTGGCGAGGGTGAAATGAAATGGGTGCTTCAATGACTCGGCCACAGGGGAAGGTGTGATTAGCAGCATGCCTTTGCAATTATTTATGAGGCAAGGAACTTCATGCAGGGAAGAAGCCAATGAACGGTTGTGACATTTGTTGAAATAATTGGGGGAGTGAAGAGTGAAAAAGACACAGACATAATTTATATATACATATTTAAAACCATGCAATGGAGAAATCCGCAACAGTTTTTAGCTTAACATCCATATTTTTATTATATATGTATTTGGTTGTTATACGCATTTTAGTTAGCTGTTAGTGTCGTGCTGAAATGATTTCATGATTATTCGGGACAGGTCAAGGAATTACGTTTTCCTGAGCTTTGGTGACTTCTCCTGGCATTTATGTCAATCCATGTCAAGGAAATTTGAACGGATGAGTTATAAATACTCATGCAGGTCCCACAAACATTTTTGTCTCCAGATCCCGCTATCTCGAACGCATACCTGAACGTTTCCTGTTCGGTGTGCTTTTATCTAGGCGGTGGTCGCCCCAAGCCAGTCCAAACCAATCATATCGCCGCGATCGGAGCATATCTAATTCGATTTCGGCACGTGCGCCCCAGGCACCCCTCACAGCTCCTCTCTCTCACGGGAATCTCTGCGCTAGAACACTGAGTCGTTTAAGCTAGAGCCGTAGCCAACTCATGACTTATTGTCATGACAGATGCCTGGGTGGTCCCGATAAGACGAACACCTGTGCACAGTCATTGATTTCATTGTTTTGTATACAGTGGCATCGTCGGCGGTCTTGGGTTGGGCTGCGCTCGGTTAAGGCCAGTTAAAGGCGTCGCAACTGCATGGTTATATGGCTTAGGCTGCGTTCGATGAGTCGGGTGGAGTCGAGTCTAGTGTTTAATGCGCTTGTAACTCCTGGAGTACAGCGCAATAAGAGATATCTAATGACAGTTTTGGTGTCGACGTCAGTAATACTGTCACTTACATGGACCTATTGATGTGGCAACGGCCTTCAACGAGAACAATCACCACGATGCGAACGCCATTATGCGGCGCTTATTTTATAAATGCGTATTTAAATGTCCTTTTGTGCATGCGGCCAGCATGCCTTTGATTACCTGTTGTGTCCATTCCGGTACTTCATGGAGCCTTTTTGCAGCAATCACATGCCAAATCTTATCAGATGAAACCCCAGTTTCTTGCCCTCAGTACAGTGAACAGTGGGCAATTGTCGTGGCATAAGAAAACGTTCAAAAGGCCCTGATGTCCTTATGAAGGACATTCTAAATGCCCTCCGATCAACCACGAGCCGCCCCGGGGTCATGACCTACGGATCACCCACTCTGACCTCTACCACCCTGGACAGCAGAAAGCCGGTTCCAGGCGATAATAATGGCGGGAGATATGCCCGCCAAGACAGGTGTCAACGGCGCGGGAGTTTCAGCTGTTTGCATACACAGACGGTGTGTTCGCTAAGCCTGCGGGAAAGCCCGATCTAGGGACACGACACGAGAGAGGGTGCGTTCGTGAAGCCTGCGGGAAAGCCCGATCTATGGACACGATACGAGTGTGCCTGCGGTTTGGCGGCGCGTTGAGGTGCCTACCAATGAACACTCTCAAGCGGATGCGAATGCAAAGCTGAATAAATGGAAACTCGTGCTGTATATAAACTCGTGCAGTTGCCGTCGCGAAATGAGGTGGCCATCCCGTTCTGCGACTGAGTCTCCTAGCTGTGTTTGCGGACGTTAACCTCAATGAGACAGCGGCTATACCTGAGTATAGCGGCTATACCTTCTTTCCAAATGTGATGAGCTATTTCCTGTATGATGACATGTCAATATGATAAATATTGATCTGATTTTCATGTCTATAAAGGCCCTGAAGAATGATGAGCCAGTCATTGAATCCACAAACGTCTGAATAATGCATGTCGAATATTGTTGTGCAGTGTTGTCTCCACCGGGTGAAGTCATGGGTGCCCGCCGGGTGAAGTCATGGGTGCCCACTGGGTGAAGTCATGGGCGCCCACCGGGTGAAGTAATCGGTACCCACCGGGTGAAGTCATGGGCGCCCGCCGAGTGAAGCCAAGGGTGCCCACCGGGTGAAGTCATGGGCACCCGCCGGGTGAAGTCATGGGCACCCGCCGGGTGAAGCCAAGGGTGCCCACCGGGTGACATTCACATGTTTACAACATCAATGTCGTCCCGGATTACTGTAAATATAGGAATAGCATTCAACGATACGCTATGTTTCTCTAGATGTTGCAGGTCATCCATTTGTCTACGTTGCTGCAGATCATGGCAGCCTGCACGATGCGCATACGTCAGTTAAAGGGATTATACTTTTTTCCCAGAATAATTTAGTTACATAGTAAAACGTACTTATAAAGGTGGTAGAAGTCCCACGGTAGCCACATTTGTCTGGAAATGACCTCTTCTGCACGTAAGGACATTCCAAAATGCGCGGTGATGCCACCGCGTATTTTCTGCAGGGCCGGCTGAGGCAGAGCCAGTCATCTCTTTTATTCTAATAAAAGCACCTCACGTATGGCATATTTCCGGTAAAATAAGCAATATTTGAAAGAAAATAAACTTGTTTTGTTCCAATGACACCAGTAGTTACCTAGTTTTCCCATAAAATTCTATATTTTTCATGAATTCTCATGCCAAAAAAAATGAATACGCCACCAACAAATTCTCAACGCTAAAGGTCAGAGAAAAGAAAATCACAAAAACACAAAACCTCAAGGAGCAGTGTGTAGTAATGCAAAGTCCCGTCAGTTTTGAATTGCATAATAATTTTGTGATCCAGTGTAGGACTGCAGATAATTCAAAACTCTAAAATTGATCTTAAGATAAAAGTGGTGGACAGACGGCAATCAAGTACTCGTTATCCGATACTAGTCTCGAACAACGCCCAAATTTTAACGCTGATAATTTCTGAAATAATGGACTAAATGAGCATTGAGGTCCCTGTTATATGTCTTAAACGTGTTTAAAGCTCATACAACTGCAAAAGAGTGCATTTACTTTCAGGACGGAAACTCGTATAATCCCTTTAAACTTGCAACAAACGTAGCGGCATCACAACCAAGGGACATTCCATTGGACTCGCAAAAACACGGCATCGCTAGCGATGCGTTCTCTCGAAAACTGCACTCTTAGCAAAGATTATGGTAGGGGTATTACATCAGTATTATTTAAAGCTCCGGATAACTACATAAGTAGTTACCTGCATTTAACATTTTGACAGTATTATTTTATAAAAAAAATAAAGGAAGCACAATCACCATGTCATGGGTGCCGAACTTTGGCTGGAAGAAAACAGATGTCCCGGGTTACTAATGGCGTTGTTGTTGCAAGCCAACAGCATATGACCGGGTGACCGACGAGGTGTCCATCAAGTTGTTGATATACACTTGTGATGCATCAGAAATACGGGCATACCATGCAGGTACATGATCCCTTCACTGGTTTATGCATATAACTCGCTAACATGCCTTGCATCAGCGAGTGCATCATCATCATCAGCGCTAACATCATCATCATCAGCATCAGCGAGTGGCGGACAATACAACGTGTCTACCGAGCAAAAGGTCAACGTACCATTGCTGTATTGTCCACGTCCGTGTATCTGCAGAGGAGCTTCTAAACGAGCTTCGCTGGCAAGTCCACCGAAGTTTGCAGAATATCTGCACGAGCTTGTTTACTAGTCTAGTCACCAATTAATTACTAGCATCTCATTTAGTCAGTACAAAGATGGAATCAGGAATGTTGAGTGCAGCATCACGTGGGGACCAGCGTGGCTCGATGCCGGCGTCCGAGCGTGACCTCTGTGACGCTGACGAACGTGACCTCTGTGACGCTGACGAACGTGACCTCTGTGACGCTGACGAACGTGACCGCCCAGTGACCACCAATGAACGTGACCCCTGTGACGTCAATGACGCGCTGGCGAGCGCCGAAGGTCACCCGTGGTCACCGGAAGTCACCGCAGGTCATCCAAGGTCACTGGAAGTTTTGGCAGGTCACCTGAGATCGCATGAAGTTAATAGAGATCACCTGAGGTCACCGAAAGGTACCACATGTCACTCAAGGTCACTGTAAGTTACCGGAGGTCAGCCGAGGTCATTGAAAGCTACTGAAGGTCACTCTCGAGGTCATACAAAGTTACCGGAGGCCGCCTGAGGACTGAGGTCACCGAAAATTGCCGGAAATCACCGGAGGGCAATGGCCACAAGTGGGGTTCTGCGAGTGGAATATAAGGACGTTTTCAGAAGGCCACTGGTCGCTGTTGCAAGTCGTTCATAATGTCGTTCAAGTTACCATAATGAAAACGTTGAAAGTTACAAGCATTTGTGGACCGGTGGGTAGAAGAAGGATGACAGGCCTTGTTGCTGCTGTTTGAGAGACGGGTCAGCCTCACCGAAAGAAAAATGGCGAATCCTCATCTGCCAGCAATTGCATTAGTCAAAACAAACAAAACCGGTATTCCGCCCGGCCAAAACCGAAAAAAACGGCCAAAACCGGCCAAAACCGGCATTCAGTTACAACACACCTGTTCTTACAAAAACGTTTTAATTAAAACCGGTATCCATCCTGATGTAAAAAGTAGCATTATGTCCGTCGAAGCCAGGAAAATACAACCAAACAGTCTCTTGGAAACAACAGCGTATCTGTTCCGCCTCTGTTATGTCATGGGTGGGGGATTTCTCCTTCCTGATAGCAAAAAGACGTATAATAGTCCAAGTACCGGACGTTCCCAGGTCTTCATAAAATAGCGCCATCACCGAATTCCTTCACGAGACATGAGCAGCGAAACACGACAGCAATACCCACTGTTCCTGTTCCCTCATGATTTGTAATATTTTTATTGAGCAACGCGAAAGAGAACCCGGCCTTGACCTCTGTGACCAGAATTATTACGAACCTGTATTGCACACACTGCATTTCTAGTTCCGCCCACGCTGCACTGCGCCCACGCCACAAATCACCTTCAGTACCAACAATGTTACGCTCCACCTCACAACTCTGACGAGCCTGGGCGAATTTACGCGACAGCTTACGATGGACGGCTCTTTCAACTCACGCGCCACGCACGTGCGCAAAATAAATCCCCCGCTCGTCCTGTCTGTGACGTCACCCGCAGATAACGTCACTCGTGAATGACGTAGGCCGTTGTGACGTCACCACCTTGGTCGTCCTTCGTTTGCCCTGGGAAACACACGCTCGAGCCGGCATCCGTCCGCACGTGACTACCTCAGGGCAGCAGCGGCAGCTCGAGAAAAAGAGGTCAGAAGAGGGAGGAGAGGGAGGAGTGACTCTATCGGTTCTTTGACCGTTTGACCGAGCTGGCGCGGCTCGAAGCACCGCTCCGGTTTCTCAGCTTGTGTCAGCGTTCCTATCGCCTGGTCGGTGACTCCTAACGTCTGCCCAGAGACTATGGGACGGTTCCGACCGTGATAGCTCAGCCTTGGATGGCTCAGACCGGGACGTGTCCGCTACCCGTGTCACAGAACCCGGTCACAAAGCTAAGTCGTTTATCTCGATCGGCCCAGGCGCGCTGGCCAGCGTTTTAAAGGCCGCCGGGCCCGCCGCCGCCGTCGGACGGACGAGCGGTCCTGGGCGGTACCGTTCGGGCTTTGTGGGCGTGTCACCGACTCAGGGAGGGGGAGGGAGGTGTCTGGGAGGGAGGTGTCTGGGAGGGAGGGAGGGAGGGATGGTGGGGCTAGTGGACACGACAGACTTGGCTGGTAGGTGTGAATAGTTTTATATTATTTTACTACGTAAATTTGGACGAACTCGTTAATAAAATTTTCTTCAGAAGGCTCAGTAAACCGAGGAAATTCTGCAAACAATTCGTTTGTGTGACACTCTTTCCTTTTATGACGGTTTTCCTGACATGTGAGCCCTTTCAAACTGAAAGTGTTGTCATTTTATGCCAGCCTCTCAGCCTCTCAAAGCTCTTTGCTACGAAAGGGAGGGGAGACCAGGAACAACTGCAGGTGGCATACATCACATTAACGAGGTGCGGTTCAAACCTATCTGGATAGGAATACCCCTGGGTCATGTACCGGTCTCGTTTGTCTTCAACCCGGACCGGTGGGTGAAGTCACGGTGCGCCCAGTTG
Source organism: Chirona hameri (assembly GCA_036785665.1). Taxonomy (NCBI): domain Eukaryota; kingdom Metazoa; phylum Arthropoda; class Thecostraca; order Balanomorpha; family Balanidae; genus Chirona; species Chirona hameri. Next base: position 18,510 of record JAXIVJ010008996.1, read on the forward strand.
ACAAGAATACCAGCTGAGACCTGTTATTAGATCAAATCACGGGCTCAGACTTCCTCGCTCATTATGCGTCCGAGACAGACGAACTTAATTAAGCTTTGTGAAGTGGATTTCCGTGGTGAACGGCAAACACATCTCCGCGTGTATGTTTGTGTCCTGATGTTTGTAGTGCCGCTGCTTGCGATTGTTCGTACTCGCATGGGCTTGCAGGTTGAGGGTTCGTTCGAGCGTGCACAGCTAGCTAATCGGTTGTCTTCCCTGACATAACAAGCCCAATTGCAGTTTTTATCACACTTGCGAAAACAAGAGGCTTAACAACGCTCGACTTACTTCTGCAGACACGCTGCAAAAACAGTGAAGAATTCGTGAGCTTATCTTCGAACAACTAAGACAGCATTTTTGCATCATGTATAAATTATATATTTATGTGTTGAGAGACATAGCTTAAAGATAGCGTGACGAAATAACTACCTATCAACGAAAGCAGTGGATGATTTTCCAGTTTGATTTGCGGAGATCCACGCTGTTGCGGATGCAGCCTAACTAACGTTCTGTCTTAATAACTTCACCACAAACCACCAGACCTCATGGAATGCACGGACTGGTAGTGCGATTTAAAGCCTTTGTTTCGCGTTAATACCCGACTAATACTGAGAATTCCCAAGACCTCGGTCCACAAAATCTCATGCCAGTATATCAGGAACTCCCGATCTTTCGGCTTGCGGCCATTCTCGCGCGCGCTGTGTAGTTAGGCGAGCCTTCTCATCTCCGGGGAAAAGACCGGACGTCCTTGAACTGAAACCTGATTCTGTTCTGTTTGAATACCGTTACTGCGTGGACTGGGACACTGGGTTTGGCGAGTTACAATCGGGGTCACCACGACCAAGGTTATACGGAACTACAATAACATGAAGTTGACGATATTCTGATGCATTTGTATTTGATTTTTAAGACATTCGAAATGCCCATGCAGTAACAGAATACATAGTATTGAATCACCCAAGAAACATGCACAAATATATGAACAACTGTACTTCTTTGCTGCATGTATTCCAATGGTTACAGGACACATTGGCGAATGTCGTTTTGCCGAATGTCATTTTGGCGAATGCATATTGTCGAAGGACACTTTGACGAAATGTCTTTTTGACGACATGTGAATATGCCGAAAGAAAAATGGCGAATGCCTTTTTGTCGAAATGTCTTTTTGCCGACATGTCATTTTGTCGAAATGTCTTTTTGCCGACATGTCAAAAGGTCGAAATGTGATTTTGCCGACATGTGAAAAGATCGAAATGTCTTTTTGCCGAAATGTAATTTTGCCGACATGTGAAAAAGCCGAAATGACATTTTGCCGAATGTTACTTTGTCGACGTGTGAAAAGGTCGAGATGCCTTTTTGCCGAAATGTCATTTTGTCGACATGTGAAAAAGCCGAAATGTCATTTTGCCGAATGTTACTTTGTCGACGTGTGAAAAGGTCGAAATACTTTTTTGCCGAAATGATATTTTGTCGACATGTGAAAAAGTCGAAATGCCTTTTTGCCGAGTGTCATTTTATCTACATGTGAAATGTTCGTGAGAAAAAATTGCTGAATGCCGAATGCCTTTGCGCTGGTGCCATGCGCAGCAATTGTCGTCTTGTGACAATATTGTTTGTGCACCCCAATCATCATAAGCATCAACAGCGATCCTCCACCGGCAACCAAAGCGGAGCCGGCTATCGCTGCCCATAGTAGTTGCCCGCGGAGTGCACGCACCCACGCGATCCTTGTCGTACTATGCTTCATTTTCCGGCTCAAACCGGAAAGCCGGAAGCTGGTCATGGTGCTACTTACGTGCAGCAGGTGTTGTTTACTATGGAAAATCTTGAAAACTCTGTTGAAAAGCTCTGGGAAATCTGTTGAAAATCTGGGAATCACCGCATGACACAGCGACACTGGTTTTGCCCAGCAAAGCAGCCGGCGCGTCGCTGAGGTAGCCAGACCCTGGCTGGTCTAGTTTGGTACCATATAGCCCCAGTTAGGCCTAGCTGGAGCTCTTAGCTCTAAATGGATACCCATATATTATAGAGGTTTCAAAATTGAAATTCAAAGACCTTTCTGGTAGCCCGGTAATTGTTTGGCTCGTCGGCCATTCCCCGCTGAGCGGGAACCGTATGCCGGGGAGCTCCTGGAGGTAGAAGGCAGGGACGCAGGCAGGGGGGTGACAATCGCCCCTCCCCCATTCGGATACAGAGGATTTAGATGACCAAGTAATTTGTTGTCAGCTAATTGACCTTCAAAAAGCTGCAGAGTGGCTATGAAACCTGCAGAAAACTTTTGCCACCTCTAATGCAAACCCTGGTGGATGGTGCAAAACCGCAGGAGCAAGGGAGGGGCAGTGGAGCAGGATGTGCTCGGCAAAAAAGGCATTTCGACCTTTTCACACGTCGACAAAGTAACATTCGGCAAAATGGCATTTCGGCTTTTTCACATGTCGGCAAAAATTCGGCAAAAAGACATTTCCACTTTTTCACATGTCGACAAAATGTCATTCGGCAAAAAGCATTTCGATTTTTTAACATTTGGGCAATATGACATTTCGACAAAATGACATGTCGGCAAAAAGACATTTCGACATTTTGACACGTCGGCAAAAAGGCATTTCGACAAAAGACATTCGCCATTTTACTTTCGGCATATTCACATTTCGACAAAAGACATGTCGTCAAAGTGTCCTTCGACAATATGCATTCACCAAAATGACATTCGGCAAAATAACATTCGCCAATGTGTCCGGACACCATTTCAATATGTATATCTCGCAAATATATGAATGAACTGGCTATTGTTCTGCCACCAATAGCTACACTATCACCAGTGCTAACGTATCAGGAACTGAAAATGGTTAGAATGTCAAGCGACACTTGTCAGAACTTACAGGACAAACACAGGAACACTCGCGGGCTCTAAATAAAGGCTACCGAATACAAGAGTGAAGAGACGACTGAATACAAGAGACGACAAAATGGTAGTAAACGAATGAAAGTGGCAGAAATGGAATACAAGAGACGACAAAATGGTAGTAAAAATTCGCAAATATTGGCTTCACCTTCCCCATAATGTAAGACAATGGCGTAGCCTTGTAAAACAAAGTGTGGAGTTTATGAAGGAAACTGACAGAGGTAGCGTGGCATTTCCCTCCATCGAATGACGCCGAGGCGTGGTCCGGGTTACGTTGGAAAGATGTCTCACAAGATAAGAACACTATATTCAAACAAACAACGCTTACCTATATTCATACAACGTCGGCCCTTACTTATATGCTGTTTCACTGAAGGTAGATAGTATCTGGCATGATTGTGTTCTAAAAACGCCAGAGAGTGTCGCATTCATGCGCACATTACAAGACTTACTACGTTTATACAGCTCGAGTCATTAACAGGATCGTTCGTTCAGAGGGAAACGCATTTCCTTGGACGTCACCTTTCTCGGAACATAAAACACTCATTTGTGAACCATTTGTAAATGTTCGCCTGAATTACATTTCTGTTGAGTGTTTCTCAGAACCTATTTCCCCGCCCACATACCTCAGGTCATTGGCCTTAGTCGGTCAGGAGTTTTTTCACCGTCTCTCTTCCAAAGCAGCTGGCAGCTCCATACAAATGCGGTGAACCTTTCAAAGGATTTTCATCCGCCCAGTGATATGAAGACGTGTGGCCAATAGTTCATCTTCTTTAGGAATCTCTTATGATCTGATTTGAAGGGATTTAACGACATACTATCCATCAGCTGCCTTTTGAGGCACTTGGATCATCTTTCGAGCCGCTGAAGTCCACGTCAATCACACATGTCAGACCCGTGACGGAGAATTCTCGGTGGCGGAACAGAGTTACACACATTCGGAACACGCGTGACCGAGTTCAAATTTGTGAGCTTATCTTGCGAACAACTAAGACAGCATTTTTGCATCATGAATGTAATTATATTTATACATTATATATTTATGTGTTGAAATACCTAGGCCTGACGAGATATAACCTATCAACGAAAGCACTGGATGATTTTCCAGTTTGATTTGAGGAGATCCACGCTGTTGCGGATGCAGCCTAACTAACGTTCTGTCTTAATAACTTCACCACAAACCACCAGACCTCATGGAATGCACGGACTGGTAGTGCGATTTAAAGCCTCTGTTTCTCGTTAATACCCGACTAATACTGAAAATTCCCAAGACCTCGGTCCACAAAATCTCATGCCAGTATATCAGGAACTCCCGATCTTTCGGCTTGCGGCCATTCTCGCGCGCGCTGTGTAGTTGGGCGAGCCTTCTCATCTCCGGGGAAAAGACCGGACGTCCTTGAACTGAAACCTGATTCTGTTCTGTTTGAATACCGTTACTGCGTGGACTGGGACACTGGGTTTGGCGAGTTACAATCGGGGTCACCACGACCAAGGTTATACGGAACTACAATACAATGAATTTGACGATATTCTGAGGCATTTTAGCATGCAGATAGCATGCATGCATTTCAGAACTAGTATTTGATTTTTAAGACATTCGAAATGCCTATGCGGTAACAGAATTAATAGTATTGAATCACCCAAGACACATACAAAATATATGAACAACTGTACAAGGGTGGATCCAGCCGGCCATTTTTTTTGTGTGTTTGTGTGTGTGTGGGGGGGGGGGGGGGGGAGGGGGCGAAACCGTTTTATAGCGGACCTTACCTACCCCCAATTTCGAATTTCTTCCCGGATTTGGGTCACTTTATTTTTCAACCACACGATTTCGATTTTTTTTTTAAATTATTTTTTCGACCTTTTGGGATATCGAAAAAGGAAAGGTGTCAGCTTGCAGCTTGTATTGTTCCGACATTGCCTTACACTGAGGAAAACTATGTCAATTGTCAGCTGTACCCAGGCGCGTTGCTGATAATTTTTGAGTGGGGGGTCGGCTGAAATGAAGAAACAAATGTACCTCAATTTGTTATGAGTGTATTTAAGCCTTTGCAGCATTTTTAATGTGGATTTGCATGTTATAGTAGGTACTTGTTATTTAGCGCTGCGAAGCGGCGCGATTTTTTTCGGGTTTGCCTGATAAAACCCAGAAACATAGCCATGTTTAGCTTCTTAGCCTTGTAGAAGATAAGAAGCTAAAAATGCTATTCATTCAATTCACCGTTACAACGAAACGAAGGCGATGACGATGGCTTCGTTATGACGATGGCCACTGATGTAACGCCGCGAAGCGGCGTGAACATTTTAATTTTAGGTCGTAGAAAACGCAATTTTAATATTGGAACCAGACCGTGAGTGGATGCAGGGGGGGGGGGGGGGGTGAACAGGATTATGCCCCCCCCCCTCCAAGCCTGTTTAAGGGGGGGGGGGGGGGGGGCAAACTATGTTTCCCCCCCCCCCCCCCGCCCCAAGACGTGAAATCTAATACATGCTATATTTACGTTTTTAGAACGGTACTGAACATCCCAAAATTGCAACAGTCAAAATCCAGCTAGCCACAGTCAAAAACTGTAAAAATTTCCAAGCCTCAGGTAACCACTTTTCCTGGTTGCACATCTCAGTATGATGACAAATGTTGAAATGAAGGTAGTTTTTCATATACATTAGCCTCGGATAGTAAATCACGATGACCGGTGGCAGTCTGCGCTCAATAGTACATATGCTAATAATAACTGTAGTCTGTATACATACCTATGTACCGAACTGTAACAAACAACGGGTAACGGTGCAAATGGTTTGAAAGTAGCAAGAGGCAGACCGACATTTCCGGCGCATAAATGGTCCCTGTGGATCTGGAGGAGCCTGGGGGAGATGGCTTGGGGAGATAGTCCTGGCCTGGTCCCCACTATTAGCTCTTCAGGCCAGAAAGTTGGGCACCGCTGGAACAGCTTCCGGTTGCCGAGGGCCGCGTCTTTGCGTTCGCGTCGCCTTTTTCGGAACTCGGCAGACTAGCTAAACATGTATGTAGCCCGCTTTAAAGTTAATTTTTATGAAGAGAGTTGGCCCTGGGGCCAGCAATTCCCGCCTCTGCAAGACACTTAATGGAATTAATTTTCCAAATTTGTATATGCAATTGCGAAACTTGTGTCATGCCGCTAAGCGGCGCGAAATTTTACAGTTTTTGACTGTGGCTAGCTGGATTTTGACTGTTGCAATTTTGGGATGCTTAGTACCGTTCTAAAAACGTAAATATAGCATGTATTAGATTTCACGTTTTGGGGCGGGGGGGGGGGGGCAAAACATAGTTTGCCCCCCCCCCCCCCCCTTAAACAGGCTTGGAGGGGGGGGGGCATGATCCTGTTCACCCCCCCTGCATCCGCCCTTGCAACTGTACTTATTTGCTGCATGTATTCCAATATGTATATCTCGTAAATATATGAATGAACTGGCTATTGTTCTGCTACCAATAGCTACACTATCACCAGTGCTAACGTATCAGGATCTGAAAATGGTTAGAATGTCAAGCGACACTTGTCAGAACTTACAGGACAAACACAGGAACACTCGCGGGCTCTAAAGAAAGGCTACCGAATACAAGAGTGAAGAGACGACTGAATACAAGAGACGACAAAATGGTAGTAAACGAATGAAAATGGCAGAAATGGAATACAAGGGACGACAAATGTTAGTAAAAGAATGAAAATGGCAGAAATGGAATACAAGAGACGACAAAATGGTAGTAAAAATTCGCAAATATTGGCTTCACCTTCCCCATAATGTAAGACAATGGCGTAGCCTTGTAAAACAAAGTGTGGAGTTTATGAAGGAAACTGACAGAGGTAGCGTGGCATTTCCCTCCACCGAATGACGCCGAGGCGTGGTCCGGGTTACGTTGGAAAGATGTCTCACAAGATAAGAACACTACATTCAAACAAACAACGCTTACCTATATTCATACAACGTCGGCCCTTACTTATATGCTGTTTCACTGAAGGTAGATAGTATCTGGCATGCTTGTGTTATAAAAAACGCCGAGAGTGTCGCATTCATGCGCACATTACAAGACTTACTACGTTTATACAGCTCGAGTCATTAACAGGATCGTTCGTTCAGAGGGAAACGCATTTTCTTGGATGTCACCTTTCTCGGAACAGTAAACACTCATTTGTGAACCATTTGTAAATGTTCGCCTGAATTACATTTCTGTTGAGTGTTTCTCAGAACCTATTTCACCGCCCACATACCTCAGGTCATTGACCTTAGTCGGTCAGGAGTTTTTTACCGTATCTCTTCCAAAGCAGTTGGCAGCTCCATAAAAATGCTCGACAAAACCTCTGGCGCGACGAAAAACGGTGACGCTTTCAAAGGGTTTTCATCCGCCTAGTGATATGAAGACGTGTGGCCAATAGTTAATCTTCGTTAGGAATCACTTATGATCTGATCTGAGGGGATTTAACGACATACTGCCTTTTATCATCAGCTGCTTTTTAAGGCACTTGGATCATCTTTCGAGCCGCTGAAGTCCACGTCAATCACACAGGTCAGACCCGCGACGGATAATTCTCGGTGGCGGAACAGAGTTACACACATTCGGAACACGCGTGACCGAGTTCAAATTATACGGATCGGATATTGGAAAGCCTCTGTGAGATCTCGTCTGATTAATTCGGGTGACTACCTGATATGTCAATCATCGCCTGTTGGAGCCCAGTCAGAATTTGGATTATGGCCGGACTAGAATGTGAGGAAGATGGAATCTCGATTCAACCCGTCGACACTCTAACAGGAGTTGATAGAGTGTGCTCGTGTTGCCTATTTTATATTGGCTGTGTTCTCATTAACTGTCACTCCATCAGGCTATTCAAAATGCCCGAAATATAATTTTACAAAATGTGGTGGATGAGCTGATATTTCCGATTTCAAACCCGTAGAAAGATTACAATGCGTTAATTTATTTCTTACAAGCATTTGTCACATGGCTACTCACTACGCCATCAAAGCGTTCCAGTCATGCTTTGTCACCTTTTTAAGAAGGTGATAAACGGTCGGTTTAATATTCAGGATGCAGTTGGTGTCCTGTTCTTCGTCCCTGATAGCACATGAATGGTAAATCCCCCTCACAACATCGCACGCTCCTACATATCTAAAAGCATTCCCAGTCCGCTCCATAACAGAAACGTGACTCGAACCGACTGCTGTCACACAATAGCTTCCATATACGGACGCTAAGCTCTGCCGAACCCCACCCTTTTTATACCGCGTCCCGCCCTGTCTGACCCGACTTCGATCAACGGGGCGTCAGCGGATACGGCTCTGCTCTACCGGGGTGATTGGCCGGCACCTCCGCTCAACAGTACGGCCATTATTATTCTCGTCGCCCGCCCCGCCGCGTCGCCGCCGGCGGCAGCCCTGGATTTCGAGCGGGCGTTCGACGCGGATGCGGTGGTCGTTACGACGGACTCATGGTGCAGCGCGCGCTCATGGGAGGTCTGTGGTGGCGTCAGCGGCTGCAGGACCAATGGCGGTGAGCTGGGTGTGGCGGCGGCGGCGTGAGCTGGCTCGGGCGTCAGATACGTGGTGGAGTTCTACAGGGCAGTGGTATTGGCCCATCATTATTCCGTGCAATGTCTGGTCTGTATCGGATAACGGAAGAGTGGGGTCAATGTTCAGGCGGAGGAGTCTGATACGATGCAATGCCAGTAAATGTTGTAATAAAATACGACTATGTAACTTAAAAGACCGAGTGGTAAGTGGTTCGAAGTATCAACTTGCAAGATTGCACTAGGCCAATCTATGTCGCATGTTTGCAGCAATGTATTTATATAAGTTCCACAAAGTCACTGACTGTTTTTGTTAATCCCTTCGTGCAAACTAAACGGTAGTCTGTGTTCTTCAATGCTGTTATGCTGATTACAAATATAATTAGCACCCGCGACGGCAGATATTTATGTGAGGCAATAAATCACTTTTGCAGTCATGAACCCAGCTCTGACGCGCGCCGCTGCCTCGCTGAGAGGAGTGGTGAGTTGCCATGAGCAGCGGAGCGGAACCACATATTCAATGAGTGTTCTCCGTGTGCGATTAAGGGCATATGTGATATGTATTTCACCTGTTATTTCAACTACCGTGTTACCGTGTTTCTCAAAGGCTGCTCTGCGTCGAGTAATGGGCAAACAAGAACACGGCAGAAATATACGATACAAATGAAAAGATGTCCCTTAAAAGGCGTGCAGGGGCACAGCCAGGGGGTTGGGGGGCAAGGGGCACACCCCCTTACGGGTCACAGGGGGCCCCACCGATATTGGCCCAGATACCATTTGCATTAGCTAAATGGCTTTCAAAAAGCCACAGAGGAGGCCTCAAACCAGTTGAGGGGTCACACTGGTGCATGTCAAGGGCCAACAGAGACACTGAAGGGCTTTCGAAGCCAACCCATAGGGCCTCTTGGGTATGTCCTGGTCCGATCCAGTCTATCAAAAGTTTAACAAAAAACATTTATTAAAAAAGGGGCCTCACAAAATAAAGTGGTCGAAATCCGTAGAGTTTTTCATATCCAGAGATATATTTTGTTTGGGGGCCTCTTTCTCAGGGACTCACCATGACTGGTTTGACCCCCCCCCCCACCCTTTATGAAGGTCTGGCTGCGCCCCTGCGTGTAAAGTTTGTGGCAAATTGCTCCATATTGATTCGATTACACATATGACAAAGAGAGTGTGCAATATTTTAACATGTAAATTACTTCGTGACGTCATATGCATGCCACACGATGAAAAGTATTTGTAGAGTTAAGTTTATATAGCATCCTTTACATTACGGCACCAGGTGACCACATCTTCGTAATTCCGGTTTGATGGAACACATGTGAAGTAGAAATTCGGCAGCTACTTAAATGTCACTCATGATAACACAAACATGTCTATCGTTAGGTTTGGGTATACCTCCTTTTTGATGTAGTCTTACTCCTCCTTTGTAGTTGTGCCGTGTCCCAACGTTCTGCAACGCTCCTCCACTGCAATCCCTCGTAAATCACTACAGCTTAAGCTCCCAACGTTCAGTATTCTGCATTAGTTCGGGGAATGGTAAACAAAGTCAGGAACAAACAACATAGCACTAAGTAATGGAATTCCACCGTGTCGCTGCGCGGTAGACGTCCGCCATTTGTAAGGATAAGCCTGTCACTAGCCACACCAACTCTAACGGGTACATCCATTCTTGTTCGATGGTGGGGATTAAGCAAACTCTCAAACGTAATCCGCTGCAAGCGCAAATCGCATTCAGTGTTCTTATTGTCTTTCGGGGCTAAGATGTTGGTAAATCATTTCAAACAACTATTGGTTATACTCATGAATAAACAGAGCAAAATATATGCAACAATAGAGATCATGGATCCAACTGTTCACAATGTGATACTAAAAGTCCCTTGTCATCATGAAAAATAAAATATATTATTGCAATGTATTGATAAACACCTTCATTACGTCTTGATGACCACATCCCATGTGCAAACTCACGCCATAACGCAACCCTTACGTTCCACTAACTAGGCCCCGTATTCTATAAAACGCGCATCTCGCATATCAGCTCGCCTCTCGCCTCTGCCTCGGGCACTGGCGGCGCCAGCCATGCAGATTTAATTGCCCATGGAGGGCCTCAACCTTGCCCTTCAGCTCATGAGCGCGCCCTACTTTGCATCACTGATGTTGCCCAGCGAGGCGAAGCCGCTTCCATGAACATGCCGTAGCTGGAGGGCCCTCTCCATACCTCTCGCGCACTGTTAAGAATTTCCCCAGGCGTTTGGACGGCCAGTCATGAGAAGCGTTCGGAATATACGCAGGAGTGTTCTTCCCGGACCTAACAGTAGTGGGACAGACACACGCGGAAGGAACGGCCGGTGCCGGAGCCGTAACATTACTAGTCATCTACGCAGTGGTCAGTGGGACGAACAGACAGACACCAACGGTGCCATCAGTGCCAGAGTTGTAAAACGATTTATTTCCTCACTCGAGACGCCTACGGTTTCAAGACGAACCAAACGGAAATTAACTTCCACAACGCCACACGTCTACCACAACGCACTACCGATTTTTTCTATACGGTCGCACCGAAATAATACACAAATACGTTCGAACTAATACAGCACATTACCGCCTTAGACAATGCCAACAATGCCGACGGCGGCGACGGAGGCAGTGGCGACGGGACCTGGTCAAGGTCGCGGGGACGGCGGCTGGGGTCAATTACCTGGCCTGGATCCGGAGCCGGGTCGCGGCGGAGGATAGCCTCAGGGACGGCCGAAGACAGCCGAGGACAGCATAATGGGTGGCCGTCCATCCCTGGATTCCGGGGCAGTGGCGCGGAAACGCTGGTCCGTTATGGGATTTCTGGGAGTTGGGCTCGGGAAGGTGGTCCGATTATGGGCTCTGGTGTCGTTCGAAGTGAGGTGACTGAGCTGAGGCGACTGCAGGCGCAGCGGGAATAAATGGTGGGATTTTTAACAGTTAACAGGAAAGAGGGAGAGAGGAGGGAAGAAGGAGAGAGGAGGGAAGAGGGAGAGAGTAGAGCAGAGGAAGAGAGGAGGGAAAGGAGGTGGTAGGTAGAGGAAGAGAGGATAGGAGAGTGTGGAATGAGGAAGAAAAGTAAGATGTAAGAAATGGATGAGAAATGTTCGGAGAAAAAGGAGGCACAAGAGAAAGACACGATAGATAAAGGAACAGCAAAGAATAAGCAGAAAGTACAAACAATACAAGAGAAAAAGAAACAAATAGCATAAAGCAACAGCATATGAGAGAGGAGAGTTGAGAAGTTAAATAAACGTAAGTACGTTTATCCCACGCCGATATCTCTATTTGCCATTGAATCACGTGCTAAAGCTATTTTTTAACCGACCGTCAGTTAACTCGGAATTTAATCACCATATGGTGATTATCAATCTGATAATCCACGGCTGTGAAATCTTCGGGTGAGTACATTTTCGACCGATTCTTAGTAAATATGGGCAAATTTGTTTAAATTACACCAATATACTACTGGTAGTAACAAAGCTGAGCTGGGAATGCGAAAATATTGCGAAAATATATCACTGCTGGTGCTGATTTTTTAGCGTAGCGGCGTGGGATAAAATTATTACACCACTCGCGAGTATAAAGATGCGTTAATCGACTCGGCTTCTCCTCGTCGATTAACTGCATATTTATACTCGCTCGTGGTGTAATACATATTATTTAGCACGTTTATTTTGTATTGACAGCTTTATGCCTATTTATCAGAACTGAGAATTTAACTGCAGCTGGCCGGAGACGTGAGAGTTCATGACCTTTCTATGTAGGTTACGAATAGAGATGCAAAATTCTGGTCCCAGCGTCCTATCGCTGGGACCAGAATTGGCCACGGCCGTGACTGAAGCTGTGACTGGCCAGGCCAGCGCCATAGGGTTAGCATTGCAGCGCCGTGACTAAAGCTGTGACTTGCCAGCTCATTCCGTGACTAGGCTGTGACCAAATATTTATAATTTTCTGCACCTCTAGTTACGAAGCACCAGCAACGTCCAGCGAACTAACCGAGATAGGACAGGCCGAGTCCGTTATTTCTGAAGAGGTTCCTGCTCATGGCCTGCAATGAACCATGAGTCTGCACATAGCTCCGCCATGTTTGCATCCATGTGTGGGCTGGACTGCGGTACTAGATTCATCTGATCATCTAGAGAGCATGGCAGAGGCGCCACAATGCAGTCAGTGCAGGCGCGCGTTGGCTTCTTTAGGTCCACCTGATGAAATCTGACGATCGTGTAGCTATCTGATGTAACAGTAAGGCGAGTGGGAACGAATCAGTGTAATTGGTATTGGATGTAATTGGTATTTGATGCATGGTCACTAGAACACAGATATGTTTGCCCGTTATGAGTTTAATGCGATAAATATTACATACGCTTGGTGATAGTCGCGTTAAATGCGTTTCTAACGCCTTTGAGGAGCTTATATCTTTGAAATCCCGCATCCGATTGACAATCGGTCTTCGCCATCTGATAGCCCCATTCAATAACTTATGTTATTGACATGTTTCGTCTCACGTGAGGGGTCAGCATGGCGCGTGGCACGTGCCGCGTCAGGGGTGTCAGACCACATTATCCTGCTACAGCTGAGACACGGCTGGACCGATTAAGCTGAAATTTGGTGTGTGGTTTGAGACCACACTACTGGCAATGTCGCGCAAGTCAAACTCACACCGCACGTGCACGTGCGCACGTGCACACCCCTGTTCCGTAACTCAGAAACGGCTGGAACGATTAAGCTGAAATTTGGTGTGTGGTTTGAGACCACGCAATGTCAAGGACAAGGCAATGTCGCGCAAATCAAACTCTGGGTCCCACTGCACGTGCGCACATGCGCACACCTGCTCCGTAACTCGGAAACTGTCGGGTTTCTACGGGCTCGCTCGTCCTTCGCCGATTAAGGCGTCTTACTAGTCTAATTATCTTCATGTATGATCTTAATTTATAAATGTGATAGTGTCAAATTTATGCTATATTGTTCTCAAAATAATTTCCTATTTTATCGTTACTCCCTCCGTGCTCATTTTTAACAGTTATTGTATAATAGTGGCGTGCTTACCCAAACTTTATGAAATGCCGACCGCTTAGATCATGCTGATAGTTTTCGCGTCCAGTGTGTCCGCAATCGATACGGGTTTGTGTCTTTGCTATGGTGGTGGAGCGAGATTCATAAATTATGTGATTCAGAGCAGGTTGTGCATTGAACAGCACCGGAGAATCCCATGTGGTTGTCTCGCACCACACATGTCCGGAACGACTACCACCTTTCTGCATAGGTCCAAGTCAAGTTACGTATACGTATAATTTGCATGCCTATAGTACACATAGTTTTATCCATACTTTATATATTCCCACACGATTAAAATTGCGATGGTGGCGGTGCTATAGCGGATCCTGTTTAGTGTTTCCTTGGAATATGCATCAGCATCAAGGACCACAGGACCAATCCCTATCCGGGACATTAACCAACGTTTCAAAATGAATGCAAAGGACCAACGCCTGCGGTGGCCAACCCCCCCCCCACACTTCCAAGTGGTTCCGAGCCGTTCCGAGCAGCAAGTGACCCTTTACTGCACACATGGCACTCCGCACCTCTCCTCCGCCCCCCCCTCCCCGCATCACGTGCGTCTGTCAGTCCGCACCTCTCCTCCGTCTCCCCCACATCGCGTGCGTCTGTCAGTCCGCACCTCTCCTCCGTCTCCCCCGCATCACGTGTGTCTGTCAGTCCGCACCTCTCCTCCGTCTCCCCCGCATCACGTGCGTCTGTCAGTCCGCATCTCTCCTCCGTCTCCCCCGCATCACGTGCGTCTGTCATTCCGCACCTCTCCTCCGCCCTCCCCCAAATCACGTGCGTCTGTCAGTCCGCACCCTTCCTCCGCCCTCCCCCACATCACGTGCGTCTGTCATTCCGCACCTCTCCTCCTCCGCCCCCGCATCACGTGCGTCTGTCAGTCCGCACCTCTCCTCCGCCCTCCCCCACATCGCGTGCGTCTGTCAGTCCGCACCTCTCCTCCGTCTCCCCCGCATCGCGTGCGTCTGTCATTCCGCACCTCTCCTCCGTCTCCCCCGCATCACGTGCGTCTGTCATTCCGCACCTCTCCTCCGCCCTCCTCCACATCGCGTGCGTCTGTCAGTCCGCACCTCTCCTCCGTCTCCCCCGCATCACGTGCGTCTGTCAGTCCGTACCTCTCCTCCGTCTCCCCCGCATCACGTGCGTCTGTCATTCCGCACCTCTCCTCCGCCCTCCCCCGCATCACGTGCGTCTGCCATTCCGCACCCTTCCTCCGCCCTCCCCCACATCGCGTGCGTCTGTCATTCCGCACCCTTCCTCCGCCCTCCCCCACATCGCGTGCGTCTGTCAGTCCGCACCTCTCCTCCGTCTCCCCCGCATCGCGTGCGTCTGTCATTCCGCACCTCTCCTCCGCCCTCCCCCGCATCACGTGCGTCTGTCAGTCCGCACCCTTCCTCCGCCCTCCCCCACATCACGTGCGTCTGTCATTCCGCACCTCTCCTCCTCCGCCCCCGCATCACGTGCGTCTGTCAGTCCGCACCTCTCCTCCGCCCTCCCCCACATCGCGTGCGTCTGTCAGTCCGCACCTCTCCTCCGTCTCCCCCGCATCACGTGCGTCTGTCAGTCCGCACCTCTCCTCCGCCCTCCCCCACATCGCGTGCGTCTGTCAGTCCGCACCTCTCCTCCGTCTCCCCCGCATCACGTGCGTCTGTCATTCCGCACCTCTCCTCCGCCCTCCCCCGCATCACGTGCGTCTGTCAGTCCGCACCTCTCCTCCGCCCTCCCCCGCATCACGTGCGTCTGTCAGTCCGCACCTCTCCTCCGTCTCCCCCGCATCACGTGCGTCTGTCATTCCGCACCTCTCCTCCGCCCTCCCCCGCATCACGTGCGTCTGTCAGTCCGCACCTCTCCTCTGTCTCCCCCGCATCACGTGCGTCTGTCATTCCGCACCTCTCCTCCGCCCTCCCCCGCATCACGTGCGTCTGTCATTCCGCACCTCTCCTCCGTCTCCCCCGCATCACGTGCGTCTGTCATTCCGCACCTCTCCTCCGTCTCCCCCGCATCACGTGCGTCTGTCATTCCGCACCTCTCCTCCGCCCTCCCCCGCATCACGTGCGTCTGTCAGTCCGCACCTCTCCTCCGCCCTCCCCCGCATCACGTGCGTCTGTCAGTCCGCACCTCTCCTCCGTCTCCCCCGCATCACGTGCGTCTGTCAGTCCGCACCTCTCCTCCGTCTCCCCCACATCACGTGCGTCTGTCAGTCCGCACCCCTCCTCCGTCTCCCCCGCATCACGTGCGTCTGTCATTCCGCACCTCTCCTCCGTCTCCCCCGCATCACGTGCGTCTGTCATTCCGCACCTCTCCTCCGCCCTCCCCCGCATCACGTGCGTCTGTCAGTCCGCACCTCTCCTCCGCCCTCCCCCGCATCACGTGCGTCTGTCAGTTCGCACCCCTTCTCCGTCTCCCCCGCATCACGTGCGTCTGTCAGTCCGCACCTCTCCTCCGTCTCCCCCGCATCACGTGCGTCTGTCAGTCCGCACCTCTCCTCCACCTCCCCCGCATCACGTGCGTCTGTCAGTCCGCATCTCTCCTCCGTCTCCCCCGCATCACGTGCGTCTGTCATTCCGCACCCTTCCTCCGTCTCCCCCGCATCACGTGCGTCTGTCAGTCCGCACCTCTCCTCCGTCTCCCCCGCATCACGTGCGTCTGTCATTCCGCACCCTTCCTCCGTCTCCCCCGCATCACGTGCGTCTGTCAGTCCGCACCTCTCCTCTGTCTCCCCCGCATCACGTGCGTCTGTCATTCCGCACCCTTCTTCCGTCTCCCCCGCATCACGTGCGTCTGTCATTCCGCACCCTTCCTCCGTCTCCCCCGCATCGCGTGCGTCTGTCAGTCCGCACCTCTCCTCCGTCTCCCCCGCATCGCGTGCGTCTGTCATTCCGCACCTCTCCTCCGTCTCCCCCGCATCACGTGCGTCTGTCATTCCGCACCTCTCCTCCGTCTCCCCCGCATCACGTGCGTCTGTTATTCCGCACCTCTCCTCCGTCTCCCCCGCATCACGTGCGTCTGTCATTCCGCACCTCTCCTCCGCCCTCCCCCGCATCACATGCGTCTGTCAGTCCGCACCTCTCCTCCGCCCTCCCCCGCATCACGTGCGTCTGTCAGTCCGCACCTCTCCTCCGTCTCCCCCGCATCACGTGCGTCTGTCAGTCCGCACCTCTCCTCCGTCTCCCCCACATCACGTGCGTCTGTCAGTCCGCACCCCTCCTCCGTCTCCCCCGCATCACGTGCGTCTGTCATTCCGCACCTCTCCTCCGTCTCCCCCGCATCACGTGCGTCTGTCATTCCGCACCTCTCCTCCGCTCTCCCCCGCATCACGTGCGTCTGTCAGTCCGCACCTCTCCTCCGCCCTCCCCCGCATCACGTGCGTCTGTCAGTCCGCACCCCTCCTCCGTCTCCCCCGCATCACGTGCGTCTGTCAGTCCGCACCACTCCTCCGTCTCCCCCGCATCACGTGCGTCTGTCAGTCCGCACCTCTCCTCCGCCTCCCCCGCATCACGTGCGTCTGTCAGTCCGCATCTCTCCTCCGTCTCCCCCGCATCACGTGCGTCTGTCATTCCGCACTCTTCCTCCGTCTCCCCCGCATCACGTGCGTCTGTCAGTCCGCACCTCTCCTCCGTCTCCCCCGCATCACGTGCGTCTGTCATTCCGCACCCTTCCTCCGTCTCCCCCGCATCACGTGCGTCTGTCAGTCCGCACCTCTCCTCCGTCTCCCCCGCATCACGTGCGTCTGTCATTCCGCACCCTTCCTCCGTCTCCCCTGCATCACGTGCGTCTGTCATTCCGCACCCTTCCTCCGTCTCCCCCGCATCGCGTGCGTCTGTCAGTCCGCACCCCTCCTCCGTCTCCCCGCATCGCGTGCGTCTGTCATTCCGCACCTCTCCTCCGTCTCCCCCGCATCACGTGCGTCTGTCATTCCGCACCCCTCCTCCGTCTCCCCCGCATCACGTGCATCTGTCATTCCGCACCTCTCCTCCGCCCCCACATCACGTGCGTCTGTCAGTCCGCACCCTTCCTCCGCCCTCCCCACATCGCGTGCGTCTGTCAGTCCGCACCTCTCCTCCGTCTCCCCCGCATCACGTGCGTCTGTCAGTCCGCACCCTTCCTCCGCCCTCCCCCACATCGCGTGCGTCTGTCATTCCGCACCCCTCCTCCGTCTCCCCCGCATCACGTGCGTCTGTCAGTCCGCACCCTTCCTCCGCCCTCCCCCACATCGCGTGCGTCTGTCATTCCGCACCCCTCCTCCGTCTCCCCCGCATCACGTGCGTCTGTCATTCCGCCCCCCTCCTCCGTCTCCCCCGCATCACGTGCGTCTGTCATTCCGCACCTCTCCTCCGCCCCCACATCACGTGCGTCTGTCAGTCCGCACCCTTCCTCCGCCCTCCCCCACATCGCGTGCGTCTGTCAGTCCGCACCTCTCCTCCGTCTCCCCCGCATCACGTGCGTCTGTCATTCCGCACCCTTCTTCCGTCTCCCCCGCATCACGTGCGTCTGTCATTCCGCACCCTTCCTCCGTCTCCCCCGCATCGCGTGCGTCTGTCAGTCCGCACCTCTCCTCCGTCTCCCCCGCATCGCGTGCGTCTGTCATTCCGCACCTCTCCTCCGTCTCCCCCGCATCACGTGCGTCTGTCATTCCGCACCTCTCCTCCGTCTCCCCCGCATCACGTGCGTCTGTCATTCCGCACCTCTCCTCCGTCTCCCCCGCATCACGTGCGTCTGTCATTCCGCACCTCTCCTCCGCCCTCCCCCGCATCACGTGCGTCTGTCAGTCCGCACCTCTCCTCCTCCCTCCCCCGCATCACGTGCGTCTGTCAGTCCGCACCTCTCCTCCGTCTCCCCCGCATCACGTGCGTCTGTCAGTCCGCACCTCTCCTCCGTCTCCCCCACATCACGTGCGTCTGTCAGTCCGCACCCCTCCTCCGTCTCCCCCGCATCACGTGCGTCTGTCATTCCGCACCTCTCCTCCGTCTCCCCCGCATCACGTGCGTCTGTCATTCCGCACCTCTCCTCCGCTCTCCCCCGCATCACGTGCGTCTGTCAGTCCGCACCTCTCCTCCGCCCTCCCCCGCATCACGTGCGTCTGTCAGTCCGCACCCCTCCTCCGTCTCCCCCGCATCACGTGCGTCTGTCAGTCCGCACCACTCCTCCGTCTCCCCCGCATCACGTGCGTCTGTCAGTCCGCATCTCTCCTCCGTCTCCCCCGCATCACGTGCGTCTGTCATTCCGCACTCTTCCTCCGTCTCCCCCGCATCACGTGCGTCTGTCAGTCCGCACCTCTCCTCCGTCTCCCCCGCATCACGTGCGTCTGTCATTCCGCACCCTTCCTCCGTCTCCCCCGCATCACGTGCGTCTGTCAGTCCGCACCTCTCCTCCGTCTCCCCCGCATCACGTGCGTCTGTCATTCCGCACCCTTCCTCCGTCTCCCCTGCATCACGTGCGTCTGTCATTCCGCACCCTTCCTCCGTCTCCCCCGCATCGCGTGCGTCTGTCAGTCCGCACCCCTCCTCCGTCTCCCCGCATCGCGTGCGTCTGTCATTCCGCACCTCTCCTCCGTCTCCCCCGCATCACGTGCGTCTGTCATTCCGCACCCCTCCTCCGTCTCCCCCGCATCACGTGCGTCTGTCATTCCGCACCTCTCCTCCGCCCCCACATCACGTGCGTCTGTCAGTCCGCACCCTTCCTCCGCCCTCCCCACATCGCGTGCGTCTGTCAGTCCGCACCTCTCCTCCGTCTCCCCCGCATCACGTGCGTCTGTCAGTCCGCACCCTTCCTCCGCCCTCCCCCACATCGCGTGCGTCTGTCATTCCGCACCCCTCCTCCGTCTCCCCCGCATCACGTGCGTCTGTCAGTCCGCACCCTTCCTCCGCCCTCCCCCACATCGCGTGCGTCTGTCATTCCGCACCCCTCCTCCGTCTCCCCCGCATCACGTGCGTCTGTCATTCCGCACCCCTCCTCCGTCTCCCCCGCATCACGTGCGTCTGTCATTCCGCACCTCTCCTCCGCCCCCACATCACGTGCGTCTGTCAGTCCGCACCCTTCCTCCGCCCTCCCCCACATCGCGTGCGTCTGTCAGTCCGCACCTCTCCTCCGTCTCCCCCGCATCACGTGCGTCTGTCAGTCCGCACCGTTCCTCCGCCCTCCCCCACATCGCGTGCGTCTGTCAGTCCGCTCCTCTCCTCCGTCTCCCCCGCATCACGTGCGTCTGTCAGTCCGCACCCTTCCTCCGCCCTCCCCCACATCGCGTGCGTCTGTCAGTCCGCTCCTCTCCTCCGTCTCCCCCGCATCACGTGCGTCTGTCAGTCCGCACCCTTCCTCCGCCCTCCCCCACATCGCGTGCGTCTGTCAGTCCGCTCCTCTCCTCCGTCTCCCCCGCATCACGTGCGTCTGTCAGTCCGCACCCTTCCTCCGCCCTCCCCCACATCGCGTGCGTCTGTCAGTCCGCACCTCTCCTCCGTCTCCCCCGCATCACGTGCGTCTGTCAGTCCGCACCTCTCCTCCGTCTCCCCCGCATCACGTGCGTCTGTCAGTCCGTACCCCTCCTCCGTCTCCCCCGCATTGCGTGCGTCTGTCATCCCGCACCTCTCCTCCGCCCCAGCATCGCGTGCGTCTGTCATTCCGCACCTCTCCTCCGTCTCCCCCGCATCACGTGCGTCTGTCAGTCCGCACCCCTCCTCCGTCTCCCCCGCATTGCGTGCGTCTGTCATTCCGCACCTCTCCTCCGCCCCCACATCGCGTGCGTCTGTCATTCCGCACCTCTCCTCCGTCTCCCCCGCATCACGTGCGTCTGTCATTCCGCACCCCTCCTCAGTCTCCCCCGCATCACGTGCGTCTGTCAGTCCGCACCTCTCCTCCGCCCTCCCCCACATCGCGTGCGTCTGTCATTCCGCACCTCTCCTCCGTCTCCCCCGCATCGCGTGCGTCTGTCAGTCCGCACCTCTCCTCCGTCTCCACCGCATCACGTGCGTCTGTCAGTCCGCACCTCTCCTCCGTCTCCCCCGCATCACGTGCGTCTGTCATTCCGCACCCTTCCTCCGTCTCCCCCGCATCGCGTGCGTCTGCCATTCCGCACCTCTCCTCCGTCTCCCCCGCATCGCGTGCGTCTGTCAGTCCGCACCCTTCCTCCGTCTCCCCTGCATCGCGTGCGTCTGTCATTCCGCATCTCTCCTCCGCCCCCGCATCACGTGCGTCTGTCATTCCGCACCTCTCCTCCGTCTCCCCCACATCGCGTGCGTCTGTCAGTCCGCACCCTTCCTCCGTCTCCCCCGCATCGCGTGCGTCTGTCAGTCCGCACCTCTCCTCCGTCTCCCCCGCATCACGTGCGTCTGTCAGTCCGCCCCCCCCCTCCCCGCATCACGTGCGTCTGTCAGTCCGCACCTCTCCTCCGTCTCCCCCGCATCGCGTGCGTCTGTCAGTCCGCACCTCTCCTCCGTCTCCCCCGCATCACGTGCGTCTGTCAGTCCGCACCTCTCCTCCGTCTCCCCCGCATCACGTGCGTCTGTCAGTCCGCACCCTTCCTCCGTCTCCCCCGCATCACGTGCGTCTGTCAGTCCGCACCTCTCCTCCATCTCCCCCGCATCACGTGCGTCTGTCATTCCGCACCCTTCCTCCGTCTCCCCCGCATCACGTGCGTCTGTCAGTCCGCACCTCTCCTCCGTCTCCCCCGAATCACGTGGGTCTGTCAGTCCGCACCTCTCCTCCGTCTCCCCCGCATCACGTGCGTCTGTCATTCCGCACCCCTCCTCCGTCTCCCCCGCATCACGTGCGTCTGTCATTCCGCACCTCTCCTCCGTCTCCCCCGCATCGCGTGCGTCTGTCAGTCCGCACCCTTCCTCCCCCCCCCTCCCCCAAATCGCGTGCGTCTGTCATTCCGCACCTCTCCTCCGTCTCCCCCGCATCGCGTGCGTCTGTCATTCCGCACCTCTCCTCCGTCTCCCCCGCATCACGTGCGTCTGTCATTCCGCACCTCTCCTCCGCCCTCCCCCGCATCACGTGCGTCTGTCAGTCCGCACCTCTCCTCCGTCCTCCCCCACATCGCGTGCGTCTGTCAGTCCGCACCCTTACTCCGCCCCCACACCGCGTGCGTCTGTCATTCCGCACCTCTCCTCCGTCTCCCCGCATCGCGTGCGTCTGTCATTCCGCACCTCTCCTCCGTCTCCCCCGCATCGTGTGCGTCTGTCATTCCGCACCTCTCCTCCGCCCCCACATCGCGTGCGTCTGTCATTCCGCACCTCTCCTCCGTCTCCCCGCATCGCGTGCGTCTGTCAGTCCGCACCCCTCCTCCGTCTCCCCCGCATCACGTGCGTCTGTCAGTCCGCACCTCTCCTCCGCCCTCCCCCGCATCACGTGCGTCTGTCATTCTGCACCTCTCCTCCGTCTCCCCCACATCACGTGCGTCTGTCAGTCCGCACCTCTCCTCCGTCTCCCCCACATCACGTGCGTCTGTCAGTCCGCACCTCTCCTCCGTCTCCCCCGCATCGCGTGCGTCTGTCATTCCGCACCTCTCCTCCGCCCCCACATCGCGTGCGTCTGTCATTCCGCACCTCTCCTCCGTCTCCCCGCATCGCGTGCGTCTGTCAGTCCGCACCCCTCCTCCGTCTCCCCCGCATCATGTGCGTCTGTCATTCCGCACCTCTCCTCCGCCTCCCCCGCATCACGTGCGTCTGTCAGTCCGCACCTCTCCTCCGCCCTCCCCCGCATCACGTGCGTCTGTCATTCCGCACCTCTCCTCCGTCTCCCCCGCATCACGTGCGTCTTTCAGTCCGCACCTCTCCTCCGCCCTCCCCCACATCGCGTGCGTCTGTCATTCCGCACCCTTCCTCCGCCCTCCCCCGCATCACGTGCGTCTGTCATTCCGCACCTCTCCTCCGTCTCCCCCGCATCACGTGCATCTGTCATTCCGCACCTCTCCTCCGTCTCCCCCGCATCACGTGCGTCTGTCATTCCGCACCTCTCCTCCGTCTCCCCCGCATCACGTGCGTCTGTCAGTCCGCACCTCTCCTCCGTCTCCCCCGCATCACGTGCGTCTGTCAGTCCGCACCCTTCCTCCGTCTCCCCCACATCGCGTGCGTCTGTCATTCCGCACCTCTCCTCCGTCTCCCCCGCATCACGTGCGTCTGTCATTCCGCACCCTTCCTCCGTCTCCCCCGCATCACGTGCGTCTGTCATTCCGCACCTCTCCTCCGTCTCCCCCGCATCACGTGCGTCTGTCATTCCGCACCCTTCCTCCGCCCTCCCCCGCATCACGTGCGTCTGTCAGTCCGCACCTCTCCTCCGCCCCCACATCACGTGCGTCTGTCAGTCCGCACCTCTCATCCGTCTCCCCCGCATCACGTGCGTCTGTCATTCCGCACCTCTCCTCCGTCTCCCCCGCATCACGTGCGTCTGTCAGTCCGCGCCTCTCCTCCGCCCTCCCCACATCGCGTGCGTCTGTCATTCCGCACCTCTCCTCCGCCCTCCCCCACATCGCGTGGGTCTGTCATTCCGCACCCCTCCTCCGTCTCCCCGCATCGCGTGCGTCTGTCATTCCGCACCTCTCCTCCGTCTCCCCCGCATCACGTGCGTCTGTCATTCCGCACCTCTCCTCCGCCCTCCCCCACATCGCGTGCGTCTGTCATTCCGCACCTCTCCTCCGTCTCCCCCGCATCACGTGCGTCTGTCATTCCGCACCTCTCCTCCGCCCTCCCCCACATCGCGTGCGTCTGTCATTCCGCACCCCTCCTCCGTCTCCCCGAATCGCGTGCGTCTGTCATTCCGCACCTCTCCTCCGTCTCCCCCGCATCACGTGCGTCTGTCAGTCCGCACCTCTCCTCCGTCTCCCCCGCATCACGTGCGTCTGTCAGTCCGCACCTCTCCTCCGTCTCCCCCGCATCGCGTGCGTCTGTCATTCCGCACCTCTCCTCCGCCCTCCCCCGCATCACGTGCGTCTGTCATTCCGCACCTCTCCTCCGTCTCCCCCGCATCACGTGCGTCTGTCAGTCCGCACCTCTCCTCCGCCCTCCCCCACATCGCGTGCGTCTGTCATTCCGCACCCTTACTCCGCCCTCCCCCACATCACGTGCGTCTGTCATTCCGCACCCTTCCTCCGCCCTCCCCCGCATCACGTGCGTCTGTCATTCCGCACCTCTCCTCCGTCTCCCCCGCATCACGTGCGTCTGTCATTCCGCACCTCTCCTCCGTCTCCCCCGCATCACGTGCGTCTGTCATTCCGCACCTCTCCTCCGTCTCCCCCGCATCACGTGCGTCTGTCAGTCCGCACCTCTCCTCCGTCTCCCCCGCATCACGTGCGTCTGTCAGTCCGCACCCTTCCTCCGTCTCCCCCACATCGCGTGCGTCTGTCATTCCGCACCTCTCCTCCGTCTCCCCCGCATCACGTGCGTCTGTCATTCCGCACCCTTTCTCCGTCTCCCCCGCATCACGTGCGTCTGTCATTCCGCACCTCTCCTCCGTCTCCCCCGGATCACGTGCGTCTGTCATTCCGCACCCTTCCTCCGCCCTCCCCCGCATCACGTGCGTCTGTCAGTCCGCACCTCGCCTCCGCCCCCACATCACGTGCGTCTGTCAGTCCGCACCTCTCCTCCGTCTCCC
This sequence comes from Chirona hameri, assembly GCA_036785665.1. Classification (NCBI taxonomy): domain Eukaryota; kingdom Metazoa; phylum Arthropoda; class Thecostraca; order Balanomorpha; family Balanidae; genus Chirona; species Chirona hameri. The sequence goes on from JAXIVJ010008996.1 coordinate 42,654, forward strand.
CCGCATCACGTGCGTCTGTCATTCCGCACCTCTCCTCCGTCTCCCCCGCATCACGTGCGTCTGTCAGTCCGCACCTCTCCTCCGTCTCCCCCGCATCACGTGCGTCTGTCATTCCGCACCCCTCCTCCGTCTCCCCCGCATCACGTGCGTCTGTCATTCCGCACCTCTCCTCTGCCCTCCCCCACATCGCGTGCGCCTGTCATTCCGCACCTCTCCTCCGTCTCCCCCGCATCACGTGCGTCTGTCATTCCGCACCTCTCCTCCGCCCTCCCCCGCATCACGTGCGTCTGTCAGTCCGCACCTCTCCTCCGTCCTCCCCCACATCGCGTGCGTCTGTCAGTCCGCACCCTTCCTCCGCCCCCACATCGCGTGCGTCTGTCATTCCGCACCTCTCCTCCGTCTCCCCGCATCGCGTGCGTCTGTCATTCCGCACCTCTCCTCCGTCTCCCCCGCATCGCGTGCGTCTGTCATTCCGCACCTCTCCTCCGTCTCCCCCGCATCACGTGCGTCTGTCATTCCGCACCTCTCCTCCGCCCTCCCCCACATCACGTGCGTCTGTCATTCCGCACCTCTCCTCCGTCTCCCCCGCATCGCGTGCGTCTGTCATTCCGCACCTCTCCTCCGTCTCCCCCACATCGCGTGCGTCTGTCATTCCGCACCTCTCCTCCGCCCTCCCCCGCATCACGTGCGTCTGTCATTCCGCACCTCTCCTCCGCCCCACATCGCGTGCGTCTGTCATTCCGCACCTCTCCTCCGTCTCCCCGCATCGCGTGCGTCTGTCAGTCCGCACCCCTCCTCCGTCTCCCCCGCATCACGTGCGTCTGTCAGTCCGCACCTCTCCTCCGCCCTTCCCCGCATCACGTGCGTCTGTCATTCCGCACCTCTCCTCCGTCTCCCCCCACATCACGTGCGTCTGTCAGTCCGCACCTCTCCTTCGTCTCCCCCACATCACGTGCGTCTGTCAGTCCGCACCTCTCCTCCGTCTCCCCCGCATCGCGTGCGTCTGTCATTCCGCACCTCTCCTCCGCCCCCACATCGCGTGCGTCTGTCATTCCGCACCTCTCCTCCGTCTCCCCGCATCACGTGCGTCTGTCAGTCCGCACCCCTCCTCCGTCTCCCCTGCATCACGTGCGTCTGTCATTCCGCACCTCTCCTCCGCCTCCCCCGCATCACGTGCGTCTGTCAGTCCGCACCTCTCCTCCGCCCTCCCCCGCATCACGTGCGTCTGTCATTCCGCACCTCTCCTCCTCCGCCCCCGCATCACGTGCGTCTGTCATTCCGCACCTCTCCTCCGTCTCCCCGCATCGCGTGCGTCTGTCAGTCCGCACCCCTCCTCCGTCTCCCCCGCATCACGTGCGTCTGTCATTCCGCACCTCTCCTCCGTCTCCCCGCATCGCGTGCGTCTGTCAGTCCGCACCCCTCCTCCGTCTCCCCCGCATCACGTGCGTCTGTCAGTCCGCACCTCTCCTCCGCCCCCGCATCACGTGCGTCTGTCATTCCGCACCTCTCCTCCGTCTCCCCCGCATCACGTGCGTCTGTCAGTCCGCACCTCTCCTCCGTCTCCCCCGCATCACGTGCGTCTGTCATTCCGCACCTCTCCTCCGCCCTCCCCCGCATCACGTGCGTCTGTCATTCCGCACCTCTCCTCCGTCTCCCCGCATCGCGTGCGTCTGTCAGTCCGCACCCCTCCTCAGTCTCCCCCGCATCACGTGCGTCTGTCAGTCCGCACCTCTCCTCCGCCCTCCCCCACATCGCGTGCGTCTGTCATTCCGCACCTCTCCTCCGTCTCCCCCGCATCGCGTGCGTCTGTCAGTCCGCACCTCTCCTCCGTCTCCACCGCATCACGTGCGTCTGTCAGTCCGCACCTCTCCTCCGTCTCCCCATCATCACGTGCGTCTGTCATTCCGCACCCTTCCTCCGTCTCCCCCGCATCGCGTGCGTCTGCCATTCCGCACCTCTCCTCCGTCTCCCCCGCATCGCGTGCGTCTGTCAGTCCGCACCCTTCCTCCGTCTCCCCTGCATCGCGTGCGTCTGTCATTCCGCATCTCTCCTCCGCCCCCGCATCACGTGCGTCTGTCATTCCGCACCTCTCCTCCGTCTCCCCCACATCGCGTGCGTCTGTCAGTCCGCACCCTTCCTCCGTCTCCCCCGCATCGCGTGCGTCTGTCAGTCCGAACCTCTCCTCCGTCTCCCCCGCATCACGTGCGTCTGTCAGTCCGCCCCCCCCCCCCTCCCCGCATCACGTGCGTCTGTCAGTCCGCACCTCTCCTCCGTCTCCCCCGCATCGCGTGCGTCTGTCAGTCCGCACCTCTCCTCCGTCTCCCCCGCATCACGTGCGTCTGTCAGTCCGCACCTCTCCTCCGTCTCCCCCGCATCACGTGCGTCTGTCAGTCCGCACCCTTCCTCCGTCTCCCCCGCATCACGTGCGTCTGTCAGTCCGCACCTCTCCTCCATCTCCCCCGCATCACGTGCGTCTGTCATTCCGCACCCTTCCTCCGTCTCCCCCGCATCACGTGCGTCTGTCAGTCCGCACCTCTCCTCCGTCTCCCCCGAATCACGTGCGTCTGTCAGTCCGCACCTCTCCTCCGTCTCCCCCGCATCACGTGCGTCTGTCATTCCGCACCCCTCCTCCGTCTCCTCCGCATCACGTGCGTCTGTCATTCCGCACCTCTCCTCCGTCTCCCCCGCATCGCGTGCGTCTGTCAGTCCGCACCCTTCCTCCGCCCCCCCTCCCCCAAATCGCGTGCGTCTGTCATTCCGCACCTCTCCTCCGTCTCCCCCGCATCGCGTGCGTCTGTCATTCCGCACCTCTCCTCCGTCTCCCCCGCATCACGTGCGTCTGTCATTCCGCACCTCTCCTCCGCCCTCCCCCGCATCACGTGCGTCTGTCAGTCCGCACCTCTCCTCCGTCCTCCCCCACATCGCGTGCGTCTGTCAGTCCGCACCCTTACTCCGCCCCCACATCGCGTGCGTCTGTCATTCCGCACCTCTCCTCCGTCTCCCCGCATCGCGTGCGTCTGTCATTCCGCACCTCTCCTCCGTCTCCCCCGCATCGTGTGCGTCTGTCATTCCGCACCTCTCCTCCGCCCCCACATCGCGTGCGTCTGTCATTCCGCACCTCTCCTCCGTCTCCCCGCATCGCGTGCGTCTGTCAGTCCGCACCCCTCCTCCGTCTCCCCCGCATCACGTGCGTCTGTCAGTCCGCACCTCTCCTCCGCCCTCCCCCGCATCACGTGCGTCTGTCATTCTGCACCTCTCCTCCGTCTCCCCCACATCACGTGCGTCTGTCAGTCCGCACCTCTCCTCCGTCTCCCCCACATCACGTGCGTCTGTCAGTCCGCACCTCTCCTCCGTCTCCCCCGCATCGCGTGCGTCTGTCATTCCGCACCTCTCCTCCGCCCCCACATCGCGTGCGTCTGTCATTCCGCACCTCTCCTCCGTCTCCCCGCATCGCGTGCGTCTGTCAGTCCGCACCCCTCCTCCGTCTCCCCCGCATCATGTGCGTCTGTCATTCCGCACCTCTCCTCCGCCTCCCCCGCATCACGTGCGTCTGTCAGTCCGCACCTCTCCTCCGCCCTCCCCCGCATCACGTGCGTCTGTCATTCCGCACCTCTCCTCCGTCTCCCCCGCATCACGTGCGTCTTTCAGTCCGCACCTCTCCTCCGCCCTCCCCCACATCGCGTGCGTCTGTCATTCCGCACCCTTCCTCCGCCCTCCCCCGCATCACGTGCGTCTGTCATTCCGCACCTCTCCTCCGTCTCCCCCGCATCACGTGCATCTGTCATTCCGCACCTCTCCTCCGTCTCCCCCGCATCACGTGCGTCTGTCATTCCGCACCTCTCCTCCGTCTCCCCCTCATCACGTGCGTCTGTCAGTCCGCACCTCTCCTCCGTCTCCCCCGCATCACGTGCGTCTGTCAGTCCGCACCCTTCCTCCGTCTCCCCCACATCGCGTGCGTCTGTCATTCCGCACCTCTCCTCCGTCTCCCCCGCATCACGTGCGTCTGTCATTCCGCACCCTTCCTCCGTCTCCCCCGCATCACGTGCGTCTGTCATTCCGCACCTCTCCTCCGTCTCCCCCGCATCACGTGCGTCTGTCTTTCCGCACCCTTCCTCCGCCCTCCCCCGCATCACGTGCGTCTGTCAGTCCGCACCTCTCCTCCGCCCCCACATCACGTGCGTCTGTCAGTCCGCACCTCTCATCCGTCTCCCCCGCATCACGTGCGTCTGTCATTCCGCACCTCTCCTCCGTCTCCCCCGCATCACGTGCGTCTGTCAGTCCGCGCCTCTCCTCCGCCCTCCCCACATCGCGTGCGTCTGTCATTCCGCACCTCTCCTCCGCCCTCCCCCACATCGCGTGGGTCTGTCATTCCGCACCCCTCCTCCGTCTCCCCGCATCGCGTGCGTCTGTCATTCCGCACCTCTCCTCCGTCTCCCCCGCATCACGTGCGTCTGTCATTCCGCACCTCTCCTCCGCCCTCCCCCACATCGCGTGCGTCTGTCATTCCGCACCTCTCCTCCGTCTCCCCCGCATCACGTGCGTCTGTCATTCCGCACCTCTCCTCCGCCCTCCCCCACATCGCGTGCGTCTGTCATTCCGCACCCCTCCTCCGTCTCCCCGCATCGCGTGCGTCTGTCATTCCGCACCTCTCCTCCGTCTCCCCCGCATCACGTGCGTCTGTCAGTCCGCACCTCTCCTCCGTCTCCCCCGCATCACGTGCGTCTGTCAGTCCGCACCTCTCCTCCGTCTCCCCCGCATCGCGTGCGTCTGTCATTCCGCACCTCTCCTCCGCCCTCCCCCGCATCACGTGCGTCTGTCATTCCGCACCTCTCCTCCGTCTCCCCCGCATCACGTGCGTCTGTCAGTCCGCACCTCTCCTCCGCCCTCCCCCACATCGCGTGCGTCTGTCATTCCGCACCCTTCCTCCGCCCTCCCCCACATCACGTGCGTCTGTCATTCCGCACTCTTCCTCCGCCCTCCCCCGCATCACGTGCGTCTGTCATTCCGCACCTCTCCTCCGTCTCCCCCGCATCACGTGCGTCTGTCATTCCGCACCTCTCCTCCGTCTCCCCCGCATCACGTGCGTCTGTCATTCCGCACACTCTCCTCCGTCTCCCCCGCATCACGTGCGTCTGTCAGTCCGCACCTCTCCTCCGTCTCCCCCGCATCACGTGCGTCTGTCAGTCCGCACCCTTCCTCCGTCTCCCCCACATCGCGTGCGTCTGTCATTCCGCACCTCTCCTCCGTCTCCCCCCGCATCACGTGCGTCTGTCATTCCGCACCCTTTCTCTCCGTCTCCCCCGCATCACGTGCGTCTGTCATTCCGCACCTCTCCTCCGTCTCCCCCGGATCACGTGCGTCTGTCATTCCGCACCCTTCCTCCGCCCTCCCCCGCATCACGTGCAGTCTGTCAGTCCGCACCTCGCCTCCGCCCCACATCACGTGCGTCTGTCAGTCCGCACCTCCTCCTCCGTCTCCCCCGCATCACGTGCGTCTGTCATTCCGCACCTCTCCTCCGTCTCCCCCCGCATCACGTGCGTCTGTCAGTCCGCACCTCTCCTCCGTCTCCCCCGCATCACGTGCGTCTGTCATTCCGCACCCCTCCTCCGTCTCCCCCGCATCACGTGCGTCTGTCATTCCGCACCTCTCCTCTGCCCTCCCCCACATCGCGTGCGTCTGTCATTCCGCACCTCTCCTCCGTCTCCCCCCGCATCACGTGCGTCTGTCATTCCGCACCTCTCCTCCGCCCTCCCCCGCATCACGTGCGTCTGTCAGTCCGCACCTCTCCTCCGTCCTCCCCCACATCGCGTGCGTCTGTCAGTCCCGCACCCTTCCTCCGCCCCCACATCGCGTGCGTCTGTCATTCCGCACCTCTCCTCCGTCTCCCCGCATCGCGTGCGTCTGTCATTCCGCACCTCTCCTCCGTCTCCCCCGCATCGCGTGCGTCTGTCATTCCGCACCTCTCCTCCGTCTCCCCCGCATCACGTGCGTCTGTCATTCCGCACCTCTCCTCCGCCCTCCCCCCACATCACGTGCGTCTGTCATTCCGCACCTCTCCTCCGTCTCCCCCGCATCGCGTGCGTCTGTCATTCCGCACCTCTCCTCCGTCTCCCCCACATCGCGTGCGTCTGTCATTCCGCACCTCTCCTCCGCCCTCCCCCGCATCACGTGCGTCTGTCATTCCGCACCTCTCCTCCGCCCCACATCGCGTGCGTCTGTCATTCCGCACCTCTCCTCCGTCTCCCCGCATCGCGTGCGTCTGTCAGTCCGCACCCCTCCTCCGTCTCCCCCGCATCACGTGCGTCTGTCAGTCCGCACCTCTCCTCCGCCCTCCCCCGCATCACGTGCGTCTGTCATTCCGCACCTCTCCTCCGTCTCCCCCACATCACGTGCGTCTGTCAGTCCGCACCTCTCCTTCGTCTCCCCCACTTCACGTGCGTCTGTCAGTCCGCACCTCTCCTCCGTCTCCCACCGCATCGCGTGCGTCTGTCATTCCGCACCTCTCCTCCGCCCCCACATCGCGTGCGTCTGTCATTCCGCACCTCTCCTCCGTCTCCCCCGCATCGCGTGCGTCTGTCAGTCCGCACCCCTCCTCCGTCTCCCCTGCATCACGTGCGTCTGTCATTCCGCACCTCTCCTCCGCCTCCCCCGCATCACGTGCGTCTGTCAGTCCGCACCTCTCCTCCGCCCTCCCCCGCATCACGTGCGTCTGTCATTCCGCACCTCTCCTCCTCCGCCCCCGCATCACGTGCGTCTGTCATTCCGCACCTCTCCTCCGTCTCCCCGCATCGCGTGCGTCTGTCAGTCCGCACCCCTCCTCCGTCTCCCCCGCATCACGTGCGTCTGTCATTCCGCACCTCTCCTCCTTCTCCCCGCATCGCGTGCGTCTGTCAGTCCGCACCCCTCCTCCGTCTCCCCCGCATCACGTGCGTCTGTCAGTCCGCACCTCTCCTCCGCCCCCGCATCACGTGCGTCTGTCATTCCGCACCTCTCCTCCGTCTCCCCCGCATCACGTGCGTCTGTCAGTCCGCACCTCTCCCTCCGTCTCCCCCGCATCACGTGCGTCTGTCATTCCGCACCTCTCCTCCGCCCTCCCCCGCATCACGTGCGTCTGTCATTCCGCACCTCTCCTCCGTCTCCCCGCATCGGCGTGCGTCTGTCAGTCCGCACCCCTCCTCCGTCTCCCCCGCATCACGTGCGTCTGTCAGTCCGCACCTCTCCTCCGTCTCCCCCACATCGCGTGCGTCTGTCATTCCGCACCCTTCCTCCGCCCTCCCCCGCTCACGTGCGTCTGTCAGTCCGCACCTCTCCTCGTCTCCCTGCATCACGTGCGTCTGTCATTCCGCACCTCTCCTCCGCCCCCGCATCACGTGCGTCTGTCATTTCGCACCTCTCCTCCGCCCTCCCCCGCATCACGTGCGTCTGTTAATCCGCACCTCTCCTCCGTCTCCCCCGCATCACGTGCGTCTGTCATTCCGCACCTCTCCTCCGCCCTCCCCCGCATCACTGTGCGTCTGTCATTCCGCACCTCTCCTCCGTCTCCCCCGCATCACGTGCGTCTGTCATTCCGCACCTCTCCTCCGCCCTCCCCCGCATCACGTGCGTCTGTCAGTCCGCACCCTCTCCTCCGTCTCCCCCGCATCACGTGCGTCTGTCAGTCCGCACCTCTCCTCCGCCCTCCCCCACATCGCGTGCGTCTGTCATTCCGCACCCTTCCTCCGCCCTCCCCCACATCACGTGCGTCTGTCATTCCGCACCCTTCCTCCGCCCCTCCCCCGCATCACGTGCGTCTGTCATTCCGCACCTCTCCTCCGTCTCCCCCGCATCACGTGCGTCTGTCATTCCGCACCCTCTCCTCCGTCTCCCCCCGCATCACGTGCGTCTGTCATTCCGCACCTCTCCTCCGTCTCCCCCCGCATCACGTGCGTCTGTCAGTCCGCACCTCTCCTCCGTCTCCCCCGCATCACGTGCGTCTGTCAGTCCGCACCCTTCCTCCGCCCTCCCCAAATCACGTGCGTCTGTCAGTCCGCACCCTTCCTCCGCCCTCCCCCGCATCGCGTGCGTCTGTCATTCCGCACCCTTCCTCCGTCTCCCCCGCATCACGTGCGTCTGTCATTCCGCACCTCTCCTCCGCCTCCCCGCATCACGTGCGTCTGTCAGTCCGCACCTCTCCTCCGCCCTCCCCCACATCGCGTGCGTCTGTCATTCCGCACCTTCCCCGCCCTCCCCCACATCACGTGCGTCTGTCATTCCGCACCTCTCCTCCGTCTCCCCCGCATCACGTGCGTCTGTCATTCCGCACCTCTCCTCCGTCTCCCCCGCATCACGTGCGTCTGTCAGTCCGCACCTCTCCTCCGTCTCCCCCGCATCACGTGCGTCTGTCAGTCCGCATCTCTCCTCCGTCTCCCCCGCATCACGTGCGTCTGTCATTCCGCACCCCCTCCTCCGTCTCCCCCGCATCACGTGCGTCTGTCATTCCGCACCTCTCCTCCGTCTCCCCCGCATCACGTGCGTCTGTCATTCCGCACCTCTCCTCCGTCTCCCCCCGCATCACGTGCGTCTGTCATTCCGCACCTCTCCTCCGTCTCCCCCGCATCACGTGCGTCTGTCAGTCCGCACCTCTCCTCCGCCCTCCCCCACATCACGTGCGTCTGTCAGTCCGCACCTCTCCTCCGTCTCCCCCCGCATCACGTGCGTCTGTCCTTCCGCACCTCTCCTCCGTCTCCCCCCACATCGACGTGCGTCTGTCATTCCGCACCTCTCCTCCGTCTCCCCCGCATTCACGTGCGTCTGTCAGTCCGCACCTCTCCTCCGCCCTCCCCCACATCACGTGCGTCTGTCAGTCCGCACCTCTCCTCCGCCTCCCCCGCATCACGTGCGTCTGTCAGTCCGCACCCTTCCTCCGTCTCCCCCCACATCGCGTGCGTCTGTCATTCCGCTCCTCTCCTCCGTCTCCCCCGCATCACGTGGCTCTGTCAGTCCGCACCCTTCCTCCGCCCTCCCCCACATCGCGTGCGCCTGTCAGTCCGCACCTCTCCTCCGTCTCCCCCGCATCACGTGCGTCTGTCAGTCCGCACCTCTCCTCCGTCTCCCCCGCATCACGTGCGTCTGTCATTCCGCACCTCTCCCCCCTCCCCGCATCACGTGCGTCTGTCAGTCCGCACCCTTCCTCCGTCTCCCCCACATCGCGTGCGTCTGTCATTCCGCTCCTCTCCTCCGTCTCCCCCGCATCACGTGCGTCTGTCAGTCCGCACCCTTCTCCGCCTCCCCCGCATCACGTGCGTCTGTCAGTCCGCACCTCTCCTCCCGTCTCCCCCGCATCACGTGCGTCTGTCATTCCGCACCTCTCCTCCGTCTCCCCCGCATCACGTGCGTCTGTCATTCCGCACCTCTCCTCCGTCTCCCCGCATCACGTGCGTCTGTCAGTCCGCACCCCTCCTCCCGCCCTCCCCCACATCACGTGCGTCTGTCATTCCGCACCTCTCTCCGCCTCCCCCGCATCGCGTGCGTCTGTCAGTCCGCACCCTTCCTCCGCCCTCCCCCACATCGCGTGCGTCTGTCATTCCGCACCTCTCCTCCGTCTCCCCCGCATCACGTGCGGTCTGTCAGTCCGCACCCCTCCTCCGCCCCCGCATCGCGTGCGTATGTCACTACGCACCCCCTCCCCCTTCCCCCGCATGGCGTGCGTATGTCACTTCGCACCCCCCCGCATCGCGTGCGTCTGTCTCTATCTCTAGACTGCCCTACCTTGCCTTGGAATCTAGCCGAGCTGCGTAGAACATCTTCTCCTGCAGCGCATTGCTCCGATGAGCAGGTGTGGCTGCAGTCCCGCGTCACCACAGCAGTACCTATCCAAAGGGGTGCATCGGGAAACTGCACATACATCGACCAAAAACCGGGCCGATATAGACATATTGTTATGTTTTAAAGACAATCTTAGTAGCTTTTATTCAGAAAAGTGTGTTTTAAATCCGAACGAAATGCGCAATGAAGCAAAGGCTGATAAATGTGATGAATTGTATCAGACTTTCAAGGATTTAGTCCCACAAGCGACGTATTTTTTCCCTCTGGATCATCTGGATCCATCCAGTGCTCGCCACCGCTGCCCTCCCCTTCGTCCATCGAATCCTGAGCGATGCCTGCCGCAGCCATTGGCCGGATAATGGCATGGCCAACCATGGCCACACCACGCCAACCATAGCCAACCATGGCTGACACATCAGTGTTCGCTCTCTGTGCACCCTCTGCTCGCGAGCAAAGGGCGATAACGTCGGTCAATGACAGGAGCATGCAGATCACCAGGGGTTCGCTAAGTGGAAAACGCTGTGACGCAATTCCTTAGCTGACCGCTGGCTGTCTGGCTTGCGAAGGGGGTATCCGGGCTGCGACTTTGGCGTTATTTGCAGATGACCCAGAGTAGTTGCATCGGGTCGTTTG
>JAXIVJ010008997.1:7500-47500 GCA_036785665.1 Chirona hameri
CCTAACCTAACCTAACCTAACCTAACCTAACCTAACCTAACCTAACCTAACCTAACCTAACCTAACCTAACCTAACCTAACCTAACCTAACCTAACCTAACCTAACCTAACCTAACCTAACCTAACCTAACCTAACCTAACCTAACCTAACCTAACCTAACCTAACCTAACCTAACCTAACCTAACCTAACCTAACCTAACCTAACCTAACCTAACCTAACCTAACCTAACCTAACCTAACCTAACCTAACCTAACCTAACCTAACCTAACCTAACCTAACCTAACCTAACCTAACCTAACCTAACCTAACCTAACCTAACCTAACCTAACCTAACCTAACCTAACCTAACCTAACCTAACCTAACCTAACCTAACCTAACCTAACCTAACCTAACCTAACCTAACCTAACCTAACCTAACCTAACCTAACCTAACCTAACCTAACCTAACCTAACCTAACCTAACCTAACCTAACCTAACCTAACCTAACCTAACCTAACCTAACCTAACCTAACCTAACCTAACCTAACCTAACCTAACCTAACCTAACCTAACCTAACCTAACCTAACCTAACCTAACCTAACCTAACCTAACCTAACCTAACCTAACCTAACCTAACCTAACCTAACCTAACCTAACCTAACCTAACCTAACCTAACCTAACCTAACCTAACCTAACCTAACCTAACCTAACCTAACCTAACCTAACCTAACCTAACCTAACCTAACCTAACCTAACCTAACCTAACCTAACCTAACCTAACCTAACCTAACCTAACCTAACCTAACCTAACCTAACCTAACCTAACCTAACCTAACCTAACCTAACCTAACCTAACCTAACCTAACCTAACCTAACCTAACCTAACCTAACCTAACCTAACCTAACCTAACCTAACCTAACCTAACCTAACCTAACCTAACCTAACCTAACCTAACCTAACCTAACCTAACCTAACCTAACCTAACCTAACCTAACCTAACCTAACCTAACCTAACCTAACCTAACCTAACCTAACCTAACCTAACCTAACCTAACCTAACCTAACCTAACCTAACCTAACCTAACCTAACCTAACCTAACCTAACCTAACCTAACCTAACCTAACCTAACCTAACCTAACCTAACCTAACCTAACCTAACCTAACCTAACCTAACCTAACCTAACCTAACCTAACCTAACCTAACCTAACCTAACCTAACCTAACCTAACCTAACCTAACCTAACCTAACCTAACCTAACCTAACCTAACCTAACCTAACCTAACCTAACCTAACCTAACCTAACCTAACCTAACCTAACCTAACCTAACCTAACCTAACCTAACCTAACCTAACCTAACCTAACCTAACCTAACCTAACCTAACCTAACCTAACCTAACCTAACCTAACCTAACCTAACCTAACCTAACCTAACCTAACCTAACCTAACCTAACCTAACCTAACCTAACCTAACCTAACCTAACCTAACCTAACCTAACCTAACCTAACCTAACCTAACCTAACCTAACCTAACCTAACCTAACCTAACCTAACCTAACCTAACCTAACCTAACCTAACCTAACCTAACCTAACCTAACCTAACCTAACCTAACCTAACCTAACCTAACCTAACCTAACCTAACCTAACCTAACCTAACCTAACCTAACCTAACCTAACCTAACCTAACCTAACCTAACCTAACCTAACCTAACCTAACCTAACCTAACCTAACCTAACCTAACCTAACCTAACCTAACCTAACCTAACCTAACCTAACCTAACCTAACCTAACCTAACCTAACCTAACCTAACCTAACCTAACCTAACCTAACCTAACCTAACCTAACCTAACCTAACCTAACCTAACCTAACCTAACCTAACCTAACCTAACCTAACCTAACCTAACCTAACCTAACCTAACCTAACCTAACCTAACCTAACCTAACCTAACCTAACCTAACCTAACCTAACCTAACCTAACCTAACCTAACCTAACCTAACCTAACCTAACCTAACCTAACCTAACCTAACCTAACCTAACCTAACCTAACCTAACCTAACCTAACCTAACCTAACCTAACCTAACCTAACCTAACCTAACCTAACCTAACCTAACCTAACCTAACCTAACCTAACCTAACCTAACCTAACCTAACCTAACCTAACCTAACCTAACCTAACCTAACCTAACCTAACCTAACCTAACCTAACCTAACCTAACCTAACCTAACCTAACCTAACCTAACCTAACCTAACCTAACCTAACCTAACCTAACCTAACCTAACCTAACCTAACCTAACCTAACCTAACCTAACCTAACCTAACCTAACCTAACCTAACCTAACCTAACCTAACCTAACCTAACCTAACCTAACCTAACCTAACCTAACCTAACCTAACCTAACCTAACCTAACCTAACCTAACCTAACCTAACCTAACCTAACCTAACCTAACCTAACCTAACCTAACCTAACCTAACCTAACCTAACCTAACCTAACCTAACCTAACCTAACCTAACCTAACCTAACCTAACCTAACCTAACCTAACCTAACCTAACCTAACCTAACCTAACCTAACCTAACCTAACCTAACCTAACCTAACCTAACCTAACCTAACCTAACCTAACCTAACCTAACCTAACCTAACCTAACCTAACCTAACCTAACCTAACCTAACCTAACCTAACCTAACCTAACCTAACCTAACCTAACCTAACCTAACCTAACCTAACCTAACCTAACCTAACCTAACCTAACCTAACCTAACCTAACCTAACCTAACCTAACCTAACCTAACCTAACCTAACCTAACCTAACCTAACCTAACCTAACCTAACCTAACCTAACCTAACCTAACCTAACCTAACCTAACCTAACCTAACCTAACCTAACCTAACCTAACCTAACCTAACCTAACCTAACCTAACCTAACCTAACCTAACCTAACCTAACCTAACCTAACCTAACCTAACCTAACCTAACCTAACCTAACCTAACCTAACCTAACCTAACCTAACCTAACCTAACCTAACCTAACCTAACCTAACCTAACCTAACCTAACCTAACCTAACCTAACCTAACCTAACCTAACCTAACCTAACCTAACCTAACCTAACCTAACCTAACCTAACCTAACCTAACCTAACCTAACCTAACCTAACCTAACCTAACCTAACCTAACCTAACCTAACCTAACCTAACCTAACCTAACCTAACCTAACCTAACCTAACCTAACCTAACCTAACCTAACCTAACCTAACCTAACCTAACCTAACCTAACCTAACCTAACCTAACCTAACCTAACCTAACCTAACCTAACCTAACCTAACCTAACCTAACCTAACCTAACCTAACCTAACCTAACCTAACCTAACCTAACCTAACCTAACCTAACCTAACCTAACCTAACCTAACCTAACCTAACCTAACCTAACCTAACCTAACCTAACCTAACCTAACCTAACCTAACCTAACCTAACCTAACCTAACCTAACCTAACCTAACCTAACCTAACCTAACCTAACCTAACCTAACCTAACCTAACCTAACCTAACCTAACCTAACCTAACCTAACCTAACCTAACCTAACCTAACCTAACCTAACCTAACCTAACCTAACCTAACCTAACCTAACCTAACCTAACCTAACCTAACCTAACCTAACCTAACCTAACCTAACCTAACCTAACCTAACCTAACCTAACCTAACCTAACCTAACCTAACCTAACCTAACCTAACCTAACCTAACCTAACCTAACCTAACCTAACCTAACCTAACCTAACCTAACCTAACCTAACCTAACCTAACCTAACCTAACCTAACCTAACCTAACCTAACCTAACCTAACCTAACCTAACCTAACCTAACCTAACCTAACCTAACCTAACCTAACCTAACCTAACCTAACCTAACCTAACCTAACCTAACCTAACCTAACCTAACCTAACCTAACCTAACCTAACCTAACCTAACCTAACCTAACCTAACCTAACCTAACCTAACCTAACCTAACCTAACCTAACCTAACCTAACCTAACCTAACCTAACCTAACCTAACCTAACCTAACCTAACCTAACCTAACCTAACCTAACCTAACCTAACCTAACCTAACCTAACCTAACCTAACCTAACCTAACCTAACCTAACCTAACCTAACCTAACCTAACCTAACCTAACCTAACCTAACCTAACCTAACCTAACCTAACCTAACCTAACCTAACCTAACCTAACCTAACCTAACCTAACCTAACCTAACCTAACCTAACCTAACCTAACCTAACCTAACCTAACCTAACCTAACCTAACCTAACCTAACCTAACCTAACCTAACCTAACCTAACCTAACCTAACCTAACCTAACCTAACCTAACCTAACCTAACCTAACCTAACCTAACCTAACCTAACCTAACCTAACCTAACCTAACCTAACCTAACCTAACCTAACCTAACCTAACCTAACCTAACCTAACCTAACCTAACCTAACCTAACCTAACCTAACCTAACCTAACCTAACCTAACCTAACCTAACCTAACCTAACCTAACCTAACCTAACCTAACCTAACCTAACCTAACCTAACCTAACCTAACCTAACCTAACCTAACCTAACCTAACCTAACCTAACCTAACCTAACCTAACCTAACCTAACCTAACCTAACCTAACCTAACCTAACCTAACCTAACCTAACCTAACCTAACCTAACCTAACCTAACCTAACCTAACCTAACCTAACCTAACCTAACCTAACCTAACCTAACCTAACCTAACCTAACCTAACCTAACCTAACCTAACCTAACCTAACCTAACCTAACCTAACCTAACCTAACCTAACCTAACCTAACCTAACCTAACCTAACCTAACCTAACCTAACCTAACCTAACCTAACCTAACCTAACCTAACCTAACCTAACCTAACCTAACCTAACCTAACCTAACCTAACCTAACCTAACCTAACCTAACCTAACCTAACCTAACCTAACCTAACCTAACCTAACCTAACCTAACCTAACCTAACCTAACCTAACCTAACCTAACCTAACCTAACCTAACCTAACCTAACCTAACCTAACCTAACCTAACCTAACCTAACCTAACCTAACCTAACCTAACCTAACCTAACCTAACCTAACCTAACCTAACCTAACCTAACCTAACCTAACCTAACCTAACCTAACCTAACCTAACCTAACCTAACCTAACCTAACCTAACCTAACCTAACCTAACCTAACCTAACCTAACCTAACCTAACCTAACCTAACCTAACCTAACCTAACCTAACCTAACCTAACCTAACCTAACCTAACCTAACCTAACCTAACCTAACCTAACCTAACCTAACCTAACCTAACCTAACCTAACCTAACCTAACCTAACCTAACCTAACCTAACCTAACCTAACCTAACCTAACCTAACCTAACCTAACCTAACCTAACCTAACCTAACCTAACCTAACCTAACCTAACCTAACCTAACCTAACCTAACCTAACCTAACCTAACCTAACCTAACCTAACCTAACCTAACCTAACCTAACCTAACCTAACCTAACCTAACCTAACCTAACCTAACCTAACCTAACCTAACCTAACCTAACCTAACCTAACCTAACCTAACCTAACCTAACCTAACCTAACCTAACCTAACCTAACCTAACCTAACCTAACCTAACCTAACCTAACCTAACCTAACCTAACCTAACCTAACCTAACCTAACCTAACCTAACCTAACCTAACCTAACCTAACCTAACCTAACCTAACCTAACCTAACCTAACCTAACCTAACCTAACCTAACCTAACCTAACCTAACCTAACCTAACCTAACCTAACCTAACCTAACCTAACCTAACCTAACCTAACCTAACCTAACCTAACCTAACCTAACCTAACCTAACCTAACCTAACCTAACCTAACCTAACCTAACCTAACCTAACCTAACCTAACCTAACCTAACCTAACCTAACCTAACCTAACCTAACCTAACCTAACCTAACCTAACCTAACCTAACCTAACCTAACCTAACCTAACCTAACCTAACCTAACCTAACCTAACCTAACCTAACCTAACCTAACCTAACCTAACCTAACCTAACCTAACCTAACCTAACCTAACCTAACCTAACCTAACCTAACCTAACCTAACCTAACCTAACCTAACCTAACCTAACCTAACCTAACCTAACCTAACCTAACCTAACCTAACCTAACCTAACCTAACCTAACCTAACCTAACCTAACCTAACCTAACCTAACCTAACCTAACCTAACCTAACCTAACCTAACCTAACCTAACCTAACCTAACCTAACCTAACCTAACCTAACCTAACCTAACCTAACCTAACCTAACCTAACCTAACCTAACCTAACCTAACCTAACCTAACCTAACCTAACCTAACCTAACCTAACCTAACCTAACCTAACCTAACCTAACCTAACCTAACCTAACCTAACCTAACCTAACCTAACCTAACCTAACCTAACCTAACCTAACCTAACCTAACCTAACCTAACCTAACCTAACCTAACCTAACCTAACCTAACCTAACCTAACCTAACCTAACCTAACCTAACCTAACCTAACCTAACCTAACCTAACCTAACCTAACCTAACCTAACCTAACCTAACCTAACCTAACCTAACCTAACCTAACCTAACCTAACCTAACCTAACCTAACCTAACCTAACCTAACCTAACCTAACCTAACCTAACCTAACCTAACCTAACCTAACCTAACCTAACCTAACCTAACCTAACCTAACCTAACCTAACCTAACCTAACCTAACCTAACCTAACCTAACCTAACCTAACCTAACCTAACCTAACCTAACCTAACCTAACCTAACCTAACCTAACCTAACCTAACCTAACCTAACCTAACCTAACCTAACCTAACCTAACCTAACCTAACCTAACCTAACCTAACCTAACCTAACCTAACCTAACCTAACCTAACCTAACCTAACCTAACCTAACCTAACCTAACCTAACCTAACCTAACCTAACCTAACCTAACCTAACCTAACCTAACCTAACCTAACCTAACCTAACCTAACCTAACCTAACCTAACCTAACCTAACCTAACCTAACCTAACCTAACCTAACCTAACCTAACCTAACCTAACCTAACCTAACCTAACCTAACCTAACCTAACCTAACCTAACCTAACCTAACCTAACCTAACCTAACCTAACCTAACCTAACCTAACCTAACCTAACCTAACCTAACCTAACCTAACCTAACCTAACCTAACCTAACCTAACCTAACCTAACCTAACCTAACCTAACCTAACCTAACCTAACCTAACCTAACCTAACCTAACCTAACCTAACCTAACCTAACCTAACCTAACCTAACCTAACCTAACCTAACCTAACCTAACCTAACCTAACCTAACCTAACCTAACCTAACCTAACCTAACCTAACCTAACCTAACCTAACCTAACCTAACCTAACCTAACCTAACCTAACCTAACCTAACCTAACCTAACCTAACCTAACCTAACCTAACCTAACCTAACCTAACCTAACCTAACCTAACCTAACCTAACCTAACCTAACCTAACCTAACCTAACCTAACCTAACCTAACCTAACCTAACCTAACCTAACCTAACCTAACCTAACCTAACCTAACCTAACCTAACCTAACCTAACCTAACCTAACCTAACCTAACCTAACCTAACCTAACCTAACCTAACCTAACCTAACCTAACCTAACCTAACCTAACCTAACCTAACCTAACCTAACCTAACCTAACCTAACCTAACCTAACCTAACCTAACCTAACCTAACCTAACCTAACCTAACCTAACCTAACCTAACCTAACCTAACCTAACCTAACCTAACCTAACCTAACCTAACCTAACCTAACCTAACCTAACCTAACCTAACCTAACCTAACCTAACCTAACCTAACCTAACCTAACCTAACCTAACCTAACCTAACCTAACCTAACCTAACCTAACCTAACCTAACCTAACCTAACCTAACCTAACCTAACCTAACCTAACCTAACCTAACCTAACCTAACCTAACCTAACCTAACCTAACCTAACCTAACCTAACCTAACCTAACCTAACCTAACCTAACCTAACCTAACCTAACCTAACCTAACCTAACCTAACCTAACCTAACCTAACCTAACCTAACCTAACCTAACCTAACCTAACCTAACCTAACCTAACCTAACCTAACCTAACCTAACCTAACCTAACCTAACCTAACCTAACCTAACCTAACCTAACCTAACCTAACCTAACCTAACCTAACCTAACCTAACCTAACCTAACCTAACCTAACCTAACCTAACCTAACCTAACCTAACCTAACCTAACCTAACCTAACCTAACCTAACCTAACCTAACCTAACCTAACCTAACCTAACCTAACCTAACCTAACCTAACCTAACCTAACCTAACCTAACCTAACCTAACCTAACCTAACCTAACCTAACCTAACCTAACCTAACCTAACCTAACCTAACCTAACCTAACCTAACCTAACCTAACCTAACCTAACCTAACCTAACCTAACCTAACCTAACCTAACCTAACCTAACCTAACCTAACCTAACCTAACCTAACCTAACCTAACCTAACCTAACCTAACCTAACCTAACCTAACCTAACCTAACCTAACCTAACCTAACCTAACCTAACCTAACCTAACCTAACCTAACCTAACCTAACCTAACCTAACCTAACCTAACCTAACCTAACCTAACCTAACCTAACCTAACCTAACCTAACCTAACCTAACCTAACCTAACCTAACCTAACCTAACCTAACCTAACCTAACCTAACCTAACCTAACCTAACCTAACCTAACCTAACCTAACCTAACCTAACCTAACCTAACCTAACCTAACCTAACCTAACCTAACCTAACCTAACCTAACCTAACCTAACCTAACCTAACCTAACCTAACCTAACCTAACCTAACCTAACCTAACCTAACCTAACCTAACCTAACCTAACCTAACCTAACCTAACCTAACCTAACCTAACCTAACCTAACCTAACCTAACCTAACCTAACCTAACCTAACCTAACCTAACCTAACCTAACCTAACCTAACCTAACCTAACCTAACCTAACCTAACCTAACCTAACCTAACCTAACCTAACCTAACCTAACCTAACCTAACCTAACCTAACCTAACCTAACCTAACCTAACCTAACCTAACCTAACCTAACCTAACCTAACCTAACCTAACCTAACCTAACCTAACCTAACCTAACCTAACCTAACCTAACCTAACCTAACCTAACCTAACCTAACCTAACCTAACCTAACCTAACCTAACCTAACCTAACCTAACCTAACCTAACCTAACCTAACCTAACCTAACCTAACCTAACCTAACCTAACCTAACCTAACCTAACCTAACCTAACCTAACCTAACCTAACCTAACCTAACCTAACCTAACCTAACCTAACCTAACCTAACCTAACCTAACCTAACCTAACCTAACCTAACCTAACCTAACCTAACCTAACCTAACCTAACCTAACCTAACCTAACCTAACCTAACCTAACCTAACCTAACCTAACCTAACCTAACCTAACCTAACCTAACCTAACCTAACCTAACCTAACCTAACCTAACCTAACCTAACCTAACCTAACCTAACCTAACCTAACCTAACCTAACCTAACCTAACCTAACCTAACCTAACCTAACCTAACCTAACCTAACCTAACCTAACCTAACCTAACCTAACCTAACCTAACCTAACCTAACCTAACCTAACCTAACCTAACCTAACCTAACCTAACCTAACCTAACCTAACCTAACCTAACCTAACCTAACCTAACCTAACCTAACCTAACCTAACCTAACCTAACCTAACCTAACCTAACCTAACCTAACCTAACCTAACCTAACCTAACCTAACCTAACCTAACCTAACCTAACCTAACCTAACCAAAGGAGCCACATCGTCTTGTTTCGGGACCATATAGTCTTGGTATAAAGCCGATATGGCTTATCATTTTTTAGGGGTCCAAACATTTTTGAGGGGGTTGCTGATTTTTGTACACGTACCCCTGACATTCCTCTATCTAAAATTGGTTTCACTTTTTATGCTACTCACCTAAAATTTTATGCTACCGTCGTTTTAAGAAATAGTTTTTCGTCGAAAATGCCACTTTCGACAAATGGATATAAAACCTATGTTTTTTTTCCTACCCGGATGAAATTTCGTGTCGATTTCTATCTCTTTATCCTGCTCTTACCTACCGCCTTGGTTTTTAACCTACTCGATTTCCATATTTTCGAAAAATCGCCAAATGAGGCCAAAATATGATGACAGGGTATCAGATCACTGATAGCTATGTACAATCAACTAAAGTCATAGCTTCCCATGTAAACCTACACAATGGAATAACTTTAAAACTACTTATCTGATTTTCAATCCGTTTAAAAAATCGGACTCCCCCTGCAATTCTACATCCGAACAGCTATCATTTTTTTCAAAAAAAAACATAGGGGGCGCAAAAGTCGTTTTTTAATATTTTTGTAACTTACCTACTTTTTTTCTTACTTAAGATTTTAAAAATACGAGATAGTCAAAAGATGCAGCGTTAAAAACTGCATCTTTTGGCAGGTCGGAAATGTTATTATTATTTTTTTTTAATTTTAAAATTGTAAAATAGCAAAAAAGTGATGGTTTTTTATTTTTAAGTCTTTTGGTATGGCATTTTTTGCAAAACTGTACTTGAAGCAAAGAAAGAACGTAAGACGGCAAATTTTTAGAAACAGAGAAATCAAAAATCGGTAAAGAAGTTTTTGAGATATGAGGGATCACATATTCAAATTGACGCGTTCACAAAATTTTCAAAGTCCCAAATATCAAAGACGGAAAACGTTAAGTAAGGATTTTTTTGTTTAGTATACCTTAGAATTAGCTATATTTTCCGTTTTTGGCATTTTCAAAAAATCGAAAGTTTTTTGAGTATATGTTTTTTGGATTTTATTTTTTTGATTTTGATTGATAAAAATATGGTAGAAGTTTGGATTTCACACATTTTGAACCTCTTGAGATTTTGTCGTACATGGAGTTTCAAGCGACTTAATGGCTAAAAACGTTTTGGCGGGAAAAAACTGGAAAAATTCCAATTGAATGACAGCATTGTGCTATAGCTCATAAGAAGCGCAATGAGATGCTCAATTCGAATCTGAAATAAAAAAACAGAAAAAGCTTATGACAAAGACGCTATAATTGTTTACCGATCTTTTCAAAAAAAATTGGTTTTGAGTATTTTGACAAAATGAAATATACATCAGATGTGGAATTGCATGGAACATCCAAATCTGGTTTCATATTTGAAATCCCTTTGTAAGTTTTTGAGTTATTCAGCTCCAAATAGTCCAAAATATATATGCGTCAAACTTTTGATGGACATTTTTTTTAAAAGTTTTGAAACATGTTTCTCGTACAACTCAGCGAGCTGAACAAGAATCTTTTTTCTATTTTCTTCTAGCTCTAATGGTTTTTTAGTAATAGCGGTTACCATTTTAAGGAATTTAACACGTCATTTCTTAAACATGGCTCAGTGTATATGCTCATAACGTGCTCAATATTAGACCAATCTTAAAACAAAAGACATTTTTGGATTCAGCAAGAACGGGGCATCATTTTTCAAGTATGGAGACCCTTTAATGACCTATATTTATATTTTCTGTTTTTGGCATAACAAAAAAATCAAAAGTTTTTTGAGCATATGTGTTTTGGATTTTACTTTTTTGATTTCAATTGATACAAATATGGTAGAAGTTTGGATTTCACACATTTTGAACCTCTTGACATTTTGTTGTACATGGAGTTTCAAGCGACTTAATGGCTAAAAACCTTTTGGCGGGAAAAAACTGGAAAAATTCCAATTGAATGACAGCATTGTGCTATAGCTCATAAGAAGCGCAATGAGATGCTGAATTCGAATCTGAAATCAAAAACCAGAAAAAGCTTATGACAAAGACGCTATAATTGTTTACCGATCTTTTCAAAAATGTTGTTTTTGAGTATTTTGACAAAATGAAATATACATTAGATGTGGAATTGTATGGAACATCCAAATCCGATTTCATATTTGAAATCCCTTTGTAAGTTTTTGAGTTATTCAGCTCCAAATAGTCCAAAATATATATGCGTCAAACTTTTGATGGACAATTTTTTTTAAGTTTTGAAACATGTTTCTCGTACAACTCAGCGAGTTGAACAAGAATCTTCTTTCCATTTTATTTTATCTTGTATAGTTTTTGAGTAATTGCAGGTTTAACTTCAGAATGTCGGCCACGTGGTCTATCGGCTGCTGCCGGTAACGACGGCAGCGACCTTGGCGTCGACGGCGACGCTCGACACCCCTGCCGGCCGGCCCGACGGTATCTTGGCCACTCCAGTCATGCTGTGTCGCGCACTGAGGACAATGCATATGCAAATGCATATGCATTTTGATGTTCTATACGGTGTGCATACTGTTGATTTTTTACCACCAAAATGATTTCCCCTTAAGTGACACTTACCGGTCCTTGCGCCTTCGGCGCAATCAGCCTACATGTTCCTACGCGAGGTATATATGTGTAGGCTGATTGCGCCGAAGGCGCAAGGACCGGTAAGTGTCACTTAAGGGGAAAGCATTTTGGTGGTAAAAAACAACAAAAAACAGAAGACAAAAAAGTTATTAATTAAAAAACGATCTTTTTTTCACGTTCCGATTTTTTGTTTTTGAGTGATTTAAAAAAACAACATATGGTTCCGACGTAAGATTGGATGCTGAATCCAAATCTGCTTTCAAATTTGAAATCCGTTCATAACTTGTTGAGTTATGTTGTGCACATGAACGGCGTCGACGCCCTGCGTCCCCTGTCATGTCATAAATCTGTCGTTAAGGACATCCGACGGCGGCGACGCTGGTCATACAAAGCCTGCCTGTCCACCGGCTAAAAGGGGAGGGGTGGAGGGCAGGCAGATGTAGTACTTTGGAAGGAAGGTGTCTTTTTAGAGTTCGATTGACAAGTTTTTGGACTTTTGACACTTGAATATTGTAGCTATCGGCGAGCTGAACAGGAATCTTTTTTTAATTTTATTTTATCTTTAATACTTTTTGAGTAATTGCGGTTTACAGTTTAAGAAATGTAATCAGTCATTCCTTAAACATGACTCAGTGTATGTGCTCATAGCGTGCTTAATGCTTAATGCTCATAGCGTGCTTAACTGTAAACCGAGTAATTGCGGTTTACAGTTTAAGAAATGTAGTCATTCCTTAAACACGACTCAGTGTATGTGCTCATAGCGTGCTTAATAGTTGTCGAATCTTAAAACAAAATTTATACCAGCTGTGCCCCATGTAAATAGACCTAATTTTTTGGGGGGTGTATGACACAGTCATATAGCCAGCAATCGGGTCCAGACCAGCCTGTCTCATTCGTCATGAGCAGGTCACTTTGGTCTACCCGCCCCCCGGTTGGTGCTAAGCATTGCTGACAATTACGGCTCGGTCGAGATGGTCAAGAGAAAAGGGAAAATCCGGGTCCCTCTGGCACCAGCCAGGTGTCTGAACCTGTCTAGTATGTATGCATACATGTGCATATTATTAGTATTTACTTCCCGTCTCTCTCCTACAGATCGATCTGCTGGCGAGCACGTCGCCCTCCTCCATCGAAGCCATCGCCACCCAGCTCACGGCCCTGGATGGCCCCATTCGCGGCGGGTTCAGCGAGTTGCTCGCTGGTATGGCACGAATATAGCCAACCACACTCTGCTCTGACGAGAATCATGGAGACGCACCGCCGTTGTTTGCTTAGCCCAGGCACCGTATCCGACCTACGCTGCTTGCTTACTGTTCCTGTGCATTTGTTTGTTTTGTTATGGCGCAAATAAAACACACCGTTCCTATGTAAGCCGTATTTTGATGGAAAGTGGATGGAAATGTATACGAGATCACTAACGAAGCCGGTGACGTGAACGTCGTTCGACAAGGTTCGGCACGGTTCAGCACGCTCCGGGATGCTCCTGGCCCAAGCCCAGGCTGTACATATGGTCCTCTATTACTCCATAGCACGCCAAGGCTACGAGCGAATCTTAGGCCGCCCCGATCGGACTATATGGCTACGAGCGAATCTTAGCCTAACCTATCCTCCTCAAAGAGTGGCCCAAAAAACACATGACCAACAAGACTACAAAAAATTGGAAACAAGATTCTTCTTAGGCTTGCTGAGTTGTACAGGAAACATTTGTCAAAACTTAACCAAAAAATGTATATCAAAAGTTTGAGGTACGGCGTTTACCGTTGTTTTGCCACGACCCTAGAGGGTTATTAACAAGGAGCTAGGAATGTTCCAAATACCTTAGAAGATAGCCCAAGACCTCCTCTTTCCAAATCTGGTCTTGCTTTTGTTCTAGCCCCAGAACAAGTTGGTCAAAGAGTGGCGCAAAAAACACATGACACCAAAAAAGCATTATCAACAAAGCTACAGGAAAATGGAAAAAATATTCGCGTTCGGCTCGCTGAGTTTAACAGGAAACATGTTTCAAAACTAAAAAAAAAATATATGTCAAAAGTTTGACACATATACATTTCACACACACATTTGTTTGCCACACACACACATTCGTTTGTCAACTTTTCTTCTTTTTGAAAGCAGAATCAAACCTGCCATCAAATTCTGCTTCTTATGAGTTATAGCAGGTTGCTGTCATACAATATCGAAATTCACATTTTTTTCCCGCCAAAATGTTATCAGCCTATAACTTTTAAAAAAAAATTTACACAAGAAAAATCAAGGAGTTGAAATTGTGTGATTTGACATTATCTACCATATTCTTTTTAATAAAAAAAAAAAAAAAATTATCAAAAAAGTTATACCACCCCAAACAACGTTTTTTTGTTAATACCAAAAATGAAAAATAGACGTGATTCCAAGGTGTCCTAGCGAAAAAAATCCTTACATAACGTTTTTTGTCTTTGATTTATGGACTTGTTAAAATTTTGGTAACGCGTCAATTTCAAAATGGGATCCCTCCTATCTCAAAAACTTCTCAGCCGATTTTTGATTTCTTGCTATCTAAAAATGTACCGTCTAACGTTCTTTCTTTCACTAATTAACATTTTTCCCAAAAAGTGCATG
Organism: Chirona hameri; assembly: GCA_036785665.1. Lineage (NCBI taxonomy): Eukaryota > Metazoa > Arthropoda > Thecostraca > Balanomorpha > Balanidae > Chirona > Chirona hameri. The sequence goes on from JAXIVJ010008997.1 coordinate 22,658, forward strand.
TCAGAAGACTGAAAAACCAAAAACCATCACTTTTTTTTGGATTTCAAAATTTAAAATTTCGATAATTTTTTGATCAAAATTTCCTAATAGCCAAAAGATGTAGAATCTTTAGTTGCATCTTTTGACTATCTCGGATTTTTAAAATCGTAAGGAAGAAAAAAAGTAGGTAAGTTACAAAAATATTAAAAAACGACTTTTGCGCCCCCTATGTTTTTTTGAAAAAAATTATAGCTGTCCGGATGTAGAATTGAAAGGGGAGTCCGATTTTTCAAACGGATTGAAAATCCGTTAAGTAGTTCATAAGATGCAGGTTTGGTAACAAAAGTCGACTCCATATGTCATGATCATTGATACCAAATCTCTCATCATATTTTGGCCTAGCCCGGTTTTGTAAAAATCGAGTATGTTAGAATCTGAAACCATGTACGGAAGTAGGCTGGCGAGATAGGATGGAAGCCCAAGTTTCAGCTGAGTAGGTCAAAAAACATCGGTTTTAGAGCCAAAACAACACCAAAAAACCTCGATGTTGACACCACCCTAGAGGGTTCTTAACAAGGAGCTAGGAATGTTCCAAATAGCTTAAAAGATAGCCCCAGACCTCTTCTTTCCAAATCTGGTCTTGCTTTTGTTCTAGCCTAAAGACAAGTTGGTCAAAGAGTGGCGCAAAAAACACATGACACCAACAGGGCATTACCAACAAGACTACACAAAATTGGAAACAAGATTCTTGTTAGGCTTGCTGAGTTGTACAGGAAACATTTATCAAAACTTTAAAAAAAAAATTATATTAAAAGTTTGGGTATGGCGTTTACCGTTTTTTGCCACGACCCTAGAGGGTTAATAAAAAGGAGCTAGGAATGTTCCAAATAGCTTAGAAGATAGCCCCAGACCTCCTCTTTCCAAATCTGGTCTTCCTTTCCTTCTAGCCCTACGGCAAGTTGGTCAAAGAGTGGGGCAAAAAATCGCATGTACCGCAGTACATAGGTGCATCACGGTGCAGTCTATGCTTCTTTTTTATCCGATCCGATCCTATCCTAACCAAAATGAAAGCCCTTGTACTCTTCTTTCCAGATCTGGCCTCATTTGTGTTCTAGCCCTACGGCAAGTTGGAGTTATTGGCATACATATATAGAGTCTAATGAAGATTTTTTTTTTTTTTTTTTTTTTTACATTTTTAATTTCAGGCACACAATGCTTGAAATTAAAAATGTAAATGAAATTAAAAAAAAAAATGAAATTAAAAAGTGTAAATGAAATTAAAAATCTGGTCTTTTCTTTCTTCTAGCGTCTAGTGTCGTCTCTGCTTGCGCCGAAGGCGCAAAGACCGGCACGTGTCCCGGCAAGGCAAGGGACGGTAAGTCACCTGACCCTAAAAGGGTGTTATCCTCCTCTTCCGCCAGGAGGTTTTTGGCGACAGGGTTGACTCCTGGATCCAGCTAGCCCAGGCAAAGTCCTGCAAGGCAAAGTCCTGCAAGGATTAAAAAGCACGATAGGGATCGATTTTTGATGTTCTATACGGTGTGCATACTCTTGATTTTTTACCACCAAAATGCTTTCCCCTTAAGTGACACTTACCGGTCCTTGCGCCTTCGGCGCAATCAGCCTACATGTTCCTACGCGAGGTATATATGTGTAGGCTGATTGCGCCGAAGGCGCAAGGACCGGTAAGTGTCACTTAAGGGGAAAGCATTTTGGTGGTAAAAAATCAACAGTATGGCAACAGTATGGTAGTGGCAAGGTTTGGCACGGTCCATCAAGCTCCGGCAAACCGCAATATACCTCGCGCCTTCGCCGCTCGCTCCGCAGTCCGGGCTGTTGCTGTTCGAGTATTGGAATATGTGTAGGCTGATTGCGCCGCAGGCGCAAGGACCGGTAAGTGTCACTTAAGGGGAAATCATCTTGGTGGTAGAAAATCAACAGTATGATGCATTTGCATTTGATATTGCATTTTGATGTTCTATACGGTGTGCATACTGTTGATTTTTTACCACCAAAATGATTTCCCCTTAAGTGACACTTACCGGTCCTTGCGCCTTCGGCGCAATCAGCCTACACATATATACCTCGCGTAAGAACATGTAGGCTGATTGCGCCGAAGGCGCAAGGACCGGTAAGTGTCACTTAAGGGGAAATCATTTTGGTGGTAAAAAATCAACAGTATGCACACCGTATAGAACATCAAAATGCATATGCATTTGCAATAATAATGCAAAGGTATGTAAAAGTTACTGTTGATTTTTTACCACCAAAATGATTTCCCCTCAAGTGACACTTACCGGTCCTTGCGCCTTCGGCGCAATCAGCCTACATGTTCCTACGCGAGGTATATATGTGTAGGCTGATTGCGCCGAAGGCGCAAGGACCGGTAAGTGTCACTTAAGGGGAAAGCATTTTGGTGGTAAAAAATCAACAGCAAGGTTTGGCACGATCCATCAAGCTCCGGCAAGGCAAAGCAGGGCAAAGACGCAAGGTCCAGCAAGCTCATGGTTCGGCAAGGCCCAGCCTCCTACTTCTCCGCTGCACGTCACCAGCCTTCTACGACCTCTTAAGACCACTCCGTCTCCGATTGCGCCGAAGGCGCAAGGACCGGCACGTGTTCCGGCAAGGCAAGGGACGGTAAGTCACCTACCTCGATGTTGACACCACCCTAGAGGGTTAATAAAAAGCAGCTAGGAATGTTCCAAATAGCTTAGAAGATAGCCCAAGACCTCTTCTTTCCAAATCTGGTCTTCCTTTTCTTCTAGCCCTACGGCAAATTGGTCAAAGAGTGGGGCAAAAAATCACCTGACGTCATATCACAGATGACGTCATATATACCTTTTACATAGCTTACCAGATAGCCCCAGACCTCCTCTTTCCAAATCTGGTCTTCTTTTTCTTCTAGCCCCACGGCAAGTCGGTCAAAGAGTAGCGCAAACACGTATGACGTCACACAGGCTAAACCAATCACCGGAGCGCATTTCTGAGGCCACTTGCTTTGCTGTAGCTTTATCACAATTCGACCATACACCCATATAGTGCATCAAAACACCATTAAGGACAATTCTAAAAAAAGGTCATTAAGGGTCAAATTCAACAATCAAGCACAATGGCCTAGCTTAGATCCTACTAGACTCAGTCCTACTAGACTGAGTCCCTGAGTCGGAGGGGGCCCTCTACCAGATAGCCTACTGGTATCTAGTCTCTACTAGCTACCAGAGAGCTATCTACTAGAACTTAGATCATACTAGACTCAGTCCTACTAGACGGCTATCCTACTAGACTGACTGAGTCCCTGAGTCCTGAGTCCAGGTGCTAGTCCAAATCGATGTCGCTCCTTGCCCCCATATCCCCCAAGCTAGTAGGAGAGAAGGCTGGTCAGAGCACAAGATCAGATGATAACCGTACCTCAGTGCATTCGCCCCTTTATCATACCGAGTCGTGTTAAGCCAAGCAAGTTGTACCACTAAACAACGTTACACCGTTACAACGTTACACAATTACATCACATTCTTCACACATTATCTGCATTTAGGTGCCCCCTCTATAACAAACAAAACTGCAAGTCTCTGGCATTCCACACTGCTCAGATATTACCAATAATAGCGATAAAAATCACCTAATAGCAAACACTGCCATCTATAGGGGAACACCGTAAACAACAACAAGTTGCACAACACTGCAATGCAATTGCTCACACAAACAACAATTACTTTATTTCAAAATCAATATATTTCAAATCGGAAAAAAACATTCTGTAGCAAATTGAATGCTCTATCTTTTAGTAAGCATAACTTTTTCGCTTAGACCACAATTTAACACATCAAATCAGAAAACAGTTTTTTCTCTCGCTCTTTTGGGGTTAAATTCATTGTGGAAAAATAATTCAATTCAACTCAATTGTACAACATTTTAATGCACTGCTTCAAGTATTTTTGTTTTATTTCTCAAAAATGGATTACTAAGAGATATTGAATATACAACAGAGTATAAAAATAAAAAATATATTTTTTTTAAAATTTATTTGCCAATTTTCGGAAAACACTTGCTTCATATTTTAGTAATATTGCAAATAAAAAATTTACAAAGTCATATTTTTAATATTATTTTTTTTTGTGTACTTTAAGGGGAAATCATTTTTGTAAAAATTAAACAGTATGCCCACCGTATAGTACGTCAAAAACAAACCACTAACGTATTTTTCTATCATTTTTCAAAAATATATTACTTTGATATCTCAGCATACATGAGGGAGTATAAGGAATACAAATATTTTTTGGAAAAATCCGATTTGGCAATTTAGTGAAAGCACTTGCTTCAGATTTCACAAATAGTGGAAAAAACCTTGAAATAAAAATTTACAAAGTCATATTTTTAATATTTTATTTTTTTTGTACTTTAAGGGGAAATCATTTTTGTAAAAATTAAACACTATGCCCACCGTATAGTACGTCAAAAACAAACCACTAAAGTATTTTTCTCTTATTTTTCAAAAATACATTACTTTGATATCTCGGCATACATGAGGGAGTATAAGGAATACAAATATTTTTTGGAAAAATCCGATTTTGCAATTTAGTGAAAGCACTTGCTTCAGATTTCACAAATAATGGAAGACACCTTGAAATAAAAATTTAAAAAGTCATATTTTTAATATATTTTTTTTTTGTGTACTTTAAGGGGAAATATTTTTTTGTAAAAATTAAGCAGTATGCCCACCGTATAGTACGTCAAAAACAAACCACTAACGTATTTTTTTCTCATTTTTTAAAAATATATTACTTTGATATCTCAGCATACATGAGGGAGTATAAGGAATACAAATATTTTTGGGAAAAATCCGATTTTGCAATTTAAAGAAGGCACTTGCTTCATATTTCACAAATAGTGGAAGAAACCTTGAAATAAAAATTTACAAGTCATATTTTTAATGTTATTTTTTTTTGTGTACTTTAAGAGGAAATAATTTTTGTAAAAATTAAACACTATGCCCACCGTATAGTACGTCAAAAACAAACCACTAACGTATTTTTCTCTCATTTTTCAAAAATATATTACTTTCATATCTCAGCATACATGAGGGAGTATAAGGAATACAAATATGTTTTGGAAAAATCCGATTTTGAAATTTAGTGAAAGCACTTGCTTCATATTTCACAAATAGTGGAAAAAACCTTGAAGTAAAAATTTAAAAAGTCATATTTTTAATATTTTTTTTTTTTTGTACTTTAAGGGGAAATAATTTTTGTAAAAATTAAACAGTATGCCCACCGTATAGTACGTCAAAAACAAACTACTAACGTATTTTTTTCTCATTTTTCAAAAATATATTACTTTGATATCTCAGCATACATGAGGGAGTATAAGGAATACAAATATTTTTTGGAAAAATCCGATTTTGAAATTTAGTGAAAGCACTTGCTTCATATTTCACAAATAGTGGAAAAAACCTTGAAATAAAAATTTACAAAGTCATTTTTTTTTTTTTTTTGTGTACTTTAAGGGGAAATCATTTTTGTAAAAATTAAACAGTATGCCCACCGTATAGTACGTCAAAAACAAACCACTAACGTATTTTTGTCTCATTTTTTAAAAATATATTACTTTGATATCTCCGCATACATGAGGGAGTATAAGGAATACAAATATTTTTTGGAAAAATCTGATTTTGCAATTTAGTGAAAGCACTTGCTTCATATTTCACAAATAGTGGAAGAAACCTTGAAATAAAAATTTACAAAGTCATATTTTTAATATTTTATTTTTTTTGTACTTTAAGAGGAAATCATTTTTGTAAAAATTAAACACTATGCCCACCGTATATTACGTCAAAAACAAACCACTAACGTATTTTTCTCTCATTTTTCAAAAATATATTACTTTGATGTCTCGGCATACATGAGGGAGTTTAAGGGATACAAATATTTTTGGGAAAAATCCGATTTTGCAATTTAGTGAAAGCACTTGCTTCATATTTCACAAATAGTGGAAAAAACCTTGAAATAAAAATTTAAAAAGTCATATTTTTAATATTTTTTTTTTTTGTACTTTAAGGGGAAATCATTTTTGTAAAAATTAAACAGTATGCCCACCGTATAGTACGTCAAAAACAAACCACTAACGTATTTTTGTCTCATTTTTTAAAAAATATATTACTTTGATATCTCAGCATACATGAGGGAGTATAAGGAATACAAATATTTTTTTGGAAAAATCCGATTTTGCAATTTAAAGAAGGCACTTGCTTCATATTTCACAAATAGTGGAAGAAACCTTGAAATAAAAATTTACAAAGTCATATTTTTAATATTTTTTTTTTTTGTGTACTTTAAGAGGAAATAATTTTTTGTAAAAATTAAACACTATGCCCACCGTATAGTACGTCAAAAACAAACCACTAATGTATTTTTGTCTCATTTTTCAAAAATATATTACTTTGATATCTCAGCATACATGAGGGAGTATAAGGAATACAAATATTTTTTGGAAAAATCCGATTTTGAAATTTAGTGAAAGCACTTGCTTCATATTTCACAAATAAAGGAAAAAACCTTGAAGTAAAAATTTAAAAAGTCATATTTTTAATATTATTTTTTTTTTGTACTTTAAGGGGAAATAATTTTTGTAAAAATTAAACAGTATAGCCACCGTATAGTACGTCAAAAACAAACTACTAAAGTATTTTTCTCTTATTTTTCAAAAATATATTACTTTGATATCTCGGCATACATGAGGGAGTATAAGGAATACAAATATTTTTGGGAAAAATCGGATTTTGCAATTTAGTGAAAGAACTTGCTTCATATTTCACAAATAGTGGAAGAAACCTTGAAATAAAAATTTAAAAAGTCATATTTTTAATATTTTTTTTTTGTGTACTTAAAGGGGAAATCATTTTTTGTAAAAAAAAATAACCAGTATGCCCACCGTATAGTACGTCAAAAACAAACCACTAATGTATTTTTGTCTCATTTTTCAAAAATATATTACTTTGATATCTCAGCATACATGAGGGAGTATAAGGAATACAGATATTTTTTGGAAAAATCCAATTTTGCAATTTAGTGAAAGCACTTGCTTTAGATTTCACAAATAGTGGAAGAAACCTTGAAATAAAAATTTAAAAAGTCATTTTTTTTTTGTTGTTGTGTACTTTAAGGGGAAATCATTTTTGTAAAAAATAAACAGTATGCCCACCGTATAGTACGTCAAAAACAAACCAGTAACGTATTTCTCTCTCATTTTTCAAAAATATGTTACTTTGATGTCTCGGCATACATGAGGGAGTATAAGGAAGATGAATATTCATTATTCGTCCCGATCGGACTAAATGGCTACGAGCGAATCTTAGGCCGTCTCGATCGGACTTAATGGCTACGAGCGAATCTTAGGCCGTCTCGATCGGACTAAATGGCTACGAGCGAATCTTAGGCCGTCTCGATCGGACTTAATGGCTACGAGCGAATCTTAGGCCGTCTCGATCGGACTTAATGGCTACGAGCGAATCTTAGGCCGTCTCGATCGGACTAAATGGCTACGAGCGAATCTTAGGCCGTCTCGATCGGACTTAATGGCTACGAGCGAATCTTAGGCCGTCTCGATCGGACTTAATGGCTACGAGCGAATCTTAGGCCGTCTCGATCGGACTTAATGGCTACGAGCGAATCTTAGGCCGTCTCGATCGGACTAAATGGCTACGAGCGAATCTTAGGCCGTCTCGATCGGACTTAATGAAGGGGTTAGGTTAGGTTAGGTTAGGTTAGGTTAGTTTAGGTTAGTTTCTGACGCCTTGTCTATCAGCACTGTTACCTTGCCGTCTTGGCTCTGCAAGCGCCGAAGGCGCTTGCAGAGCCAAGATGGCAAGATGGCGCAAGATGGCGCCATGGCGAATGCATATGCATTTTTATGTTCTATAAGGTGTGCATACTCTTGATTTTTTACCCAAATGATTTCCCCTTAAGTGACACTTACCGGTCCTTGCGCCTTCGGCGCAATCAGCCTACACATATCCCAATACTCGAACAGCAACACCCCGGACTGCGGAGCGAGCGGCGAAGGCGCGAGGTATATATGTGTAGGCTGATTGCGCCGCAGGCGCAAGGACCGGTAAGTGTCACTTAAGGGAAAATCATTTTGGTAAATAATCAAGAGTATGCACACCGTATAGAACATCAAAAATCGATCCCTATCGTATTTTTTAATCATTTTTCAAAAATGTATCACGAAGGCGCTGGCAGAGCCAAGATGGCAAGATGGCGCCAACAGCAACAGCCCGGACTGCGGAGCGAGCGCCGAAGGCGCGAGGTATTGGGATATGTGTAGGCTGATTGCGCCGCAGGCGCAAGGACCGGTAAGTGTCACTTAAGGGGAAAGCATTTTTGGTAAATCATTTTGGAATTGCAAAAGCCTTTTCTATATAATTCACTAAAGAAAAAAGAAAAATAAAATCATATTGTGTTTTTCTTGTTGTTTTAGTTTTTTAAAGGAAGGAAAATCAGTCTGTCAAAAATATCAATATGCACATCGTTTAACGCATGAAGAGACACCCCGAAATATATTTTCTTTTATTTTTTCAAAAATATTTCTTTGAGTATATGACATATTTTGCAAGGTTTAAAAGCAATATTTTTTTGGCAAAAACTGTTTCTTTTTTAGCACAGATTACACAGAAACGGATTTAAATTTGATCCTGGCAATTTTTTTTTAAATTGCTCAAAAAAGATTTTTCGATGACGTCACACCTTTGGCCGAACCTCAAAAAGCCATTTATGGCGATTCTGAACATTGTGCATTTTGGCTAAAATCCAATAAAGTCAAATTAAAAAAGCATCCCTAGAATCATCTCGACCTCTTCTATCTAACGCAAATGTTAAAATTTCAAAAATCAAAAAAACTTTGAAAATGTACAAGAAAATTTGATTTTTTTTTTTGGAAATAAAATATTGGCATATTGTTTTTAAAACAGAATTGGATAAAGAATATGAATCACCAGAAAAAAAATGAAAAAAACAAAGGAAAAACTTTGAAAAAAAAATTAGGGGGTCAAATAACGTTTTTGAAAAAAACAAATGTCTTTTCTGTGTAGAGCATTGAATTGTTAATATAAATATATTTATTTCATAATTTTAATCCCGTTGCTTTAAGTGTTATTGCCCATAAAGCCGATATGGTCCCATAGCGTGAAAAGCTCAGTAAAAAGCCACCTAGCGAGAGAATTATAAGCTTAGGCTAACGAGGACTAATTTGGGTATAATTTCCAAACTATACATGATAAATGCATTTTAGGGGTATCATTCGACTCACGAGAACCTCCTCTATCAATCCATGGATTTTTTTTCGAAAAAAATCCACAACTTTTTGTTTTAAAGTTTTTTGCATTTTTTTTGGAAAATACTAAGTTTTTTGAAAAACAGCTCTGATCATCGTGTAGAGCATGAAGAAATACACCGAAATATATATGTTTTTTGTTTCCCAAAAATTCGTTCTCAGAGTTATTGGCATAAATAGTTTGATGACGTCATTATAGTGCCGAACATAGACGCGTTCGGCACGAAAAGCCAAAACCGCTTACAATTGACGGACAATCAAAAGTTTACATATTTTCATGATCGCCATGATGAGCGCTATCGATTGGTACTATCGGTATACTGATATCGATAATCGATACCGAATTATTGACCATAAAGCCGATATGGACTTTTACCAAGCCGAAGTGGATTCGATTTTGAACATGTCGATATGGCCCATGTAGCTAAGATGGTTTTCAAAAAACGGCCCAAAACAGCCTATTTTGCAGCTTCATATCTCAGAGTAGGTACGAGGTACCGGTACCGGTACGGTACCAAAAGATAGATCCATCCTTTCTTAATCGGGCAAAAAATCAAGAGGTCACAGGTCACATGGTGACCTGAGATATAGCCCGAGCCGCGGAGGACCAATAAGCCGATATGGCCCATTGGGCTAACGACGAAGACAATATGGCCCACATGTCTAACCTAACCTAACCTAACCTAACCTAACCTAACCTAACCTAACCTAACCTAACCTAACCTAACCTAACCTAACCTAACCTAACCTAACCTAACCTAACCTAACCTAACCTAACCTAACCTAACCTAACCTAACCTAACCTAACCTAACCTAACCTAACCTAACCTAACCTAACCTAACCTAACCTAACCTAACCTAACCTAACCTAACCTAACCTAACCTAACCTAACCTAACCTAACCTAACCTAACCTAACCTAACCTAACCTAACCTAACCTAACCTAACCTAACCTAACCTAACCTAACCTAACCTAACCTAACCTAACCTAACCTAACCTAACCTAACCTAACCTAACCTAACCTAACCTAACCTAACCTAACCTAACCTAACCTAACCTAACCTAACCTAACCTAACCTAACCTAACCTAACCTAACCTAACCTAACCTAACCTAACCTAACCTAACCTAACCTAACCTAACCTAACCTAACCTAACCTAACCTAACCTAACCTAACCTAACCTAACCTAACCTAACCTAACCTAACCTAACCTAACCTAACCTAACCTAACCTAACCTAACCTAACCTAACCTAACCTAACCTAACCTAACCTAACCTAACCTAACCTAACCTAACCTAACCTAACCTAACCTAACCTAACCTAACCTAACCTAACCTAACCTAACCTAACCTAACCTAACCTAACCTAACCTAACCTAACCTAACCTAACCTAACCTAACCTAACCTAACCTAACCTAACCTAACCTAACCTAACCTAACCTAACCTAACCTAACCTAACCTAACCTAACCTAACCTAACCTAACCTAACCTAACCTAACCTAACCTAACCTAACCTAACCTAACCTAACCTAACCTAACCTAACCTAACCTAACCTAACCTAACCTAACCTAACCTAACCTAACCTAACCTAACCTAACCTAACCTAACCTAACCTAACCTAACCTAACCTAACCTAACCTAACCTAACCTAACCTAACCTAACCTAACCTAACCTAACCTAACCTAACCTAACCTAACCTAACCTAACCTAACCTAACCTAACCTAACCTAACCTAACCTAACCTAACCTAACCTAACCTAACCTAACCTAACCTAACCTAACCTAACCTAACCTAACCTAACCTAACCTAACCTAACCTAACCTAACCTAACCTAACCTAACCTAACCTAACCTAACCTAACCTAACCTAACCTAACCTAACCTAACCTAACCTAACCTAACCTAACCTAACCTAACCTAACCTAACCTAACCTAACCTAACCTAACCTAACCTAACCTAACCTAACCTAACCTAACCTAACCTAACCTAACCTAACCTAACCTAACCTAACCTAACCTAACCTAACCTAACCTAACCTAACCTAACCTAACCTAACCTAACCTAACCTAACCTAACCTAACCTAACCTAACCTAACCTAACCTAACCTAACCTAACCTAACCTAACCTAACCTAACCTAACCTAACCTAACCTAACCTAACCTAACCTAACCTAACCTAACCTAACCTAACCTAACCTAACCTAACCTAACCTAACCTAACCTAACCTAACCTAACCTAACCTAACCTAACCTAACCTAACCTAACCTAACCTAACCTAACCTAACCTAACCTAACCTAACCTAACCTAACCTAACCTAACCTAACCTAACCTAACCTAACCTAACCTAACCTAACCTAACCTAACCTAACCTAACCTAACCTAACCTAACCTAACCTAACCTAACCTAACCTAACCTAACCTAACCTAACCTAACCTAACCTAACCTAACCTAACCTAACCTAACCTAACCTAACCTAACCTAACCTAACCTAACCTAACCTAACCTAACCTAACCTAACCTAACCTAACCTAACCTAACCTAACCTAACCTAACCTAACCTAACCTAACCTAACCTAACCTAACCTAACCTAACCTAACCTAACCTAACCTAACCTAACCTAACCTAACCTAACCTAACCTAACCTAACCTAACCTAACCTAACCTAACCTAACCTAACCTAACCTAACCTAACCTAACCTAACCTAACCTAACCTAACCTAACCTAACCTAACCTAACCTAACCTAACCTAACCTAACCTAACCTAACCTAACCTAACCTAACCTAACCTAACCTAACCTAACCTAACCTAACCTAACCTAACCTAACCTAACCTAACCTAACCTAACCTAACCTAACCTAACCTAACCTAACCTAACCTAACCTAACCTAACCTAACCTAACCTAACCTAACCTAACCTAACCTAACCTAACCTAACCTAACCTAACCTAACCTAACCTAACCTAACCTAACCTAACCTAACCTAACCTAACCTAACCTAACCTAACCTAACCTAACCTAACCTAACCTAACCTAACCTAACCTAACCTAACCTAACCTAACCTAACCTAACCTAACCTAACCTAACCTAACCTAACCTAACCTAACCTAACCTAACCTAACCTAACCTAACCTAACCTAACCTAACCTAACCTAACCTAACCTAACCTAACCTAACCTAACCTAACCTAACCTAACCTAACCTAACCTAACCTAACCTAACCTAACCTAACCTAACCTAACCTAACCTAACCTAACCTAACCTAACCTAACCTAACCTAACCTAACCTAACCTAACCTAACCTAACCTAACCTAACCTAACCTAACCTAACCTAACCTAACCTAACCTAACCTAACCTAACCTAACCTAACCTAACCTAACCTAACCTAACCTAACCTAACCTAACCTAACCTAACCTAACCTAACCTAACCTAACCTAACCTAACCTAACCTAACCTAACCTAACCTAACCTAACCTAACCTAACCTAACCTAACCTAACCTAACCTAACCTAACCTAACCTAACCTAACCTAACCTAACCTAACCTAACCTAACCTAACCTAACCTAACCTAACCTAACCTAACCTAACCTAACCTAACCTAACCTAACCTAACCTAACCTAACCTAACCTAACCTAACCTAACCTAACCTAACCTAACCTAACCTAACCTAACCTAACCTAACCTAACCTAACCTAACCTAACCTAACCTAACCTAACCTAACCTAACCTAACCTAACCTAACCTAACCTAACCTAACCTAACCTAACCTAACCTAACCTAACCTAACCTAACCTAACCTAACCTAACCTAACCTAACCTAACCTAACCTAACCTAACCTAACCTAACCTAACCTAACCTAACCTAACCTAACCTAACCTAACCTAACCTAACCTAACCTAACCTAACCTAACCTAACCTAACCTAACCTAACCTAACCTAACCTAACCTAACCTAACCTAACCTAACCTAACCTAACCTAACCTAACCTAACCTAACCTAACCTAACCTAACCTAACCTAACCTAACCTAACCTAACCTAACCTAACCTAACCTAACCTAACCTAACCTAACCTAACCTAACCTAACCTAACCTAACCTAACCTAACCTAACCTAACCTAACCTAACCTAACCTAACCTAACCTAACCTAACCTAACCTAACCTAACCTAACCTAACCTAACCTAACCTAACCTAACCTAACCTAACCTAACCTAACCTAACCTAACCTAACCTAACCTAACCTAACCTAACCTAACCTAACCTAACCTAACCTAACCTAACCTAACCTAACCTAACCTAACCTAACCTAACCTAACCTAACCTAACCTAACCTAACCTAACCTAACCTAACCTAACCTAACCTAACCTAACCTAACCTAACCTAACCTAACCTAACCTAACCTAACCTAACCTAACCTAACCTAACCTAACCTAACCTAACCTAACCTAACCTAACCTAACCTAACCTAACCTAACCTAACCTAACCTAACCTAACCTAACCTAACCTAACCTAACCTAACCTAACCTAACCTAACCTAACCTAACCTAACCTAACCTAACCTAACCTAACCTAACCTAACCTAACCTAACCTAACCTAACCTAACCTAACCTAACCTAACCTAACCTAACCTAACCTAACCTAACCTAACCTAACCTAACCTAACCTAACCTAACCTAACCTAACCTAACCTAACCTAACCTAACCTAACCTAACCTAACCTAACCTAACCTAACCTAACCTAACCTAACCTAACCTAACCTAACCTAACCTAACCTAACCTAACCTAACCTAACCTAACCTAACCTAACCTAACCTAACCTAACCTAACCTAACCTAACCTAACCTAACCTAACCTAACCTAACCTAACCTAACCTAACCTAACCTAACCTAACCTAACCTAACCTAACCTAACCTAACCTAACCTAACCTAACCTAACCTAACCTAACCTAACCTAACCTAACCTAACCTAACCTAACCTAACCTAACCTAACCTAACCTAACCTAACCTAACCTAACCTAACCTAACCTAACCTAACCTAACCTAACCTAACCTAACCTAACCTAACCTAACCTAACCTAACCTAACCTAACCTAACCTAACCTAACCTAACCTAACCTAACCTAACCTAACCTAACCTAACCTAACCTAACCTAACCTAACCTAACCTAACCTAACCTAACCTAACCTAACCTAACCTAACCTAACCTAACCTAACCTAACCTAACCTAACCTAACCTAACCTAACCTAACCTAACCTAACCTAACCTAACCTAACCTAACCTAACCTAACCTAACCTAACCTAACCTAACCTAACCTAACCTAACCTAACCTAACCTAACCTAACCTAACCTAACCTAACCTAACCTAACCTAACCTAACCTAACCTAACCTAACCTAACCTAACCTAACCTAACCTAACCTAACCTAACCTAACCTAACCTAACCTAACCTAACCTAACCTAACCTAACCTAACCTAACCTAACCTAACCTAACCTAACCTAACCTAACCTAACCTAACCTAACCTAACCTAACCTAACCTAACCTAACCTAACCTAACCTAACCTAACCTAACCTAACCTAACCTAACCTAACCTAACCTAACCTAACCTAACCTAACCTAACCTAACCTAACCTAACCTAACCTAACCTAACCTAACCTAACCTAACCTAACCTAACCTAACCTAACCTAACCTAACCTAACCTAACCTAACCTAACCTAACCTAACCTAACCTAACCTAACCTAACCTAACCTAACCTAACCTAACCTAACCTAACCTAACCTAACCTAACCTAACCTAACCTAACCTAACCTAACCTAACCTAACCTAACCTAACCTAACCTAACCTAACCTAACCTAACCTAACCTAACCTAACCTAACCTAACCTAACCTAACCTAACCTAACCTAACCTAACCTAACCTAACCTAACCTAACCTAACCTAACCTAACCTAACCTAACCTAACCTAACCTAACCTAACCTAACCTAACCTAACCTAACCTAACCTAACCTAACCTAACCTAACCTAACCTAACCTAACCTAACCTAACCTAACCTAACCTAACCTAACCTAACCTAACCTAACCTAACCTAACCTAACCTAACCTAACCTAACCTAACCTAACCTAACCTAACCTAACCTAACCTAACCTAACCTAACCTAACCTAACCTAACCTAACCTAACCTAACCTAACCTAACCTAACCTAACCTAACCTAACCTAACCTAACCTAACCTAACCTAACCTAACCTAACCTAACCTAACCTAACCTAACCTAACCTAACCTAACCTAACCTAACCTAACCTAACCTAACCTAACCTAACCTAACCTAACCTAACCTAACCTAACCTAACCTAACCTAACCTAACCTAACCTAACCTAACCTAACCTAACCTAACCTAACCTAACCTAACCTAACCTAACCTAACCTAACCTAACCTAACCTAACCTAACCTAACCTAACCTAACCTAACCTAACCTAACCTAACCTAACCTAACCTAACCTAACCTAACCTAACCTAACCTAACCTAACCTAACCTAACCTAACCTAACCTAACCTAACCTAACCTAACCTAACCTAACCTAACCTAACCTAACCTAACCTAACCTAACCTAACCTAACCTAACCTAACCTAACCTAACCTAACCTAACCTAACCTAACCTAACCTAACCTAACCTAACCTAACCTAACCTAACCTAACCTAACCTAACCTAACCTAACCTAACCTAACCTAACCTAACCTAACCTAACCTAACCTAACCTAACCTAACCTAACCTAACCTAACCTAACCTAACCTAACCTAACCTAACCTAACCTAACCTAACCTAACCTAACCTAACCTAACCTAACCTAACCTAACCTAACCTAACCTAACCTAACCTAACCTAACCTAACCTAACCTAACCTAACCTAACCTAACCTAACCTAACCTAACCTAACCTAACCTAACCTAACCTAACCTAACCTAACCTAACCTAACCTAACCTAACCTAACCTAACCTAACCTAACCTAACCTAACCTAACCTAACCTAACCTAACCTAACCTAACCTAACCTAACCTAACCTAACCTAACCTAACCTAACCTAACCTAACCTAACCTAACCTAACCTAACCTAACCTAACCTAACCTAACCTAACCTAACCTAACCTAACCTAACCTAACCTAACCTAACCTAACCTAACCTAACCTAACCTAACCTAACCTAACCTAACCTAACCTAACCTAACCTAACCTAACCTAACCTAACCTAACCTAACCTAACCTAACCTAACCTAACCTAACCTAACCTAACCTAACCTAACCTAACCTAACCTAACCTAACCTAACCTAACCTAACCTAACCTAACCTAACCTAACCTAACCTAACCTAACCTAACCTAACCTAACCTAACCTAACCTAACCTAACCTAACCTAACCTAACCTAACCTAACCTAACCTAACCTAACCTAACCTAACCTAACCTAACCTAACCTAACCTAACCTAACCTAACCTAACCTAACCTAACCTAACCTAACCTAACCTAACCTAACCTAACCTAACCTAACCTAACCTAACCTAACCTAACCTAACCTAACCTAACCTAACCTAACCTAACCTAACCTAACCTAACCTAACCTAACCTAACCTAACCTAACCTAACCTAACCTAACCTAACCTAACCTAACCTAACCTAACCTAACCTAACCTAACCTAACCTAACCTAACCTAACCTAACCTAACCTAACCTAACCTAACCTAACCTAACCTAACCTAACCTAACCTAACCTAACCTAACCTAACCTAACCTAACCTAACCTAACCTAACCTAACCTAACCTAACCTAACCTAACCTAACCTAACCTAACCTAACCTAACCTAACCTAACCTAACCTAACCTAACCTAACCTAACCTAACCTAACCTAACCTAACCTAACCTAACCTAACCTAACCTAACCTAACCTAACCTAACCTAACCTAACCTAACCTAACCTAACCTAACCTAACCTAACCTAACCTAACCTAACCTAACCTAACCTAACCTAACCTAACCTAACCTAACCTAACCTAACCTAACCTAACCTAACCTAACCTAACCTAACCTAACCTAACCTAACCTAACCTAACCTAACCTAACCTAACCTAACCTAACCTAACCTAACCTAACCTAACCTAACCTAACCTAACCTAACCTAACCTAACCTAACCTAACCTAACCTAACCTAACCTAACCTAACCTAACCTAACCTAACCTAACCTAACCTAACCTAACCTAACCTAACCTAACCTAACCTAACCTAACCTAACCTAACCTAACCTAACCTAACCTAACCTAACCTAACCTAACCTAACCTAACCTAACCTAACCTAACCTAACCTAACCTAACCTAACCTAACCTAACCTAACCTAACCTAACCTAACCTAACCTAACCTAACCTAACCTAACCTAACCTAACCTAACCTAACCTAACCTAACCTAACCTAACCTAACCTAACCTAACCTAACCTAACCTAACCTAACCTAACCTAACCTAACCTAACCTAACCTAACCTAACCTAACCTAACCTAACCTAACCTAACCTAACCTAACCTAACCTAACCTAACCTAACCTAACCTAACCTAACCTAACCTAACCTAACCTAACCTAACCTAACCTAACCTAACCTAACCTAACCTAACCTAACCTAACCTAACCTAACCTAACCTAACCTAACCTAACCTAACCTAACCTAACCTAACCTAACCTAACCTAACCTAACCTAACCTAACCTAACCTAACCTAACCTAACCTAACCTAACCTAACCTAACCTAACCTAACCTAACCTAACCTAACCTAACCTAACCTAACCTAACCTAACCTAACCTAACCTAACCTAACCTAACCTAACCTAACCTAACCTAACCTAACCTAACCTAACCTAACCTAACCTAACCTAACCTAACCTAACCTAACCTAACCTAACCTAACCTAACCTAACCTAACCTAACCTAACCTAACCTAACCTAACCTAACCTAACCTAACCTAACCTAACCTAACCTAACCTAACCTAACCTAACCTAACCTAACCTAACCTAACCTAACCTAACCTAACCTAACCTAACCTAACCTAACCTAACCTAACCTAACCTAACCTAACCTAACCTAACCTAACCTAACCTAACCTAACCTAACCTAACCTAACCTAACCTAACCTAACCTAACCTAACCTAACCTAACCTAACCTAACCTAACCTAACCTAACCTAACCTAACCTAACCTAACCTAACCTAACCTAACCTAACCTAACCTAACCTAACCTAACCTAACCTAACCTAACCTAACCTAACCTAACCTAACCTAACCTAACCTAACCTAACCTAACCTAACCTAACCTAACCTAACCTAACCTAACCTAACCTAACCTAACCTAACCTAACCTAACCTAACCTAACCTAACCTAACCTAACCTAACCTAACCTAACCTAACCTAACCTAACCTAACCTAACCTAACCTAACCTAACCTAACCTAACCTAACCTAACCTAACCTAACCTAACCTAACCTAACCTAACCTAACCTAACCTAACCTAACCTAACCTAACCTAACCTAACCTAACCTAACCTAACCTAACCTAACCTAACCTAACCTAACCTAACCTAACCTAACCTAACCTAACCTAACCTAACCTAACCTAACCTAACCTAACCTAACCTAACCTAACCTAACCTAACCTAACCTAACCTAACCTAACCTAACCTAACCTAACCTAACCTAACCTAACCTAACCTAACCTAACCTAACCTAACCTAACCTAACCTAACCTAACCTAACCTAACCTAACCTAACCTAACCTAACCTAACCTAACCTAACCTAACCTAACCTAACCTAACCTAACCTAACCTAACCTAACCTAACCTAACCTAACCTAACCTAACCTAACCTAACCTAACCTAACCTAACCTAACCTAACCTAACCTAACCTAACCTAACCTAACCTAACCTAACCTAACCTAACCTAACCTAACCTAACCTAACCTAACCTAACCTAACCTAACCTAACCTAACCTAACCTAACCTAACCTAACCTAACCTAACCTAACCTAACCTAACCTAACCTAACCTAACCTAACCTAACCTAACCTAACCTAACCTAACCTAACCTAACCTAACCTAACCTAACCTAACCTAACCTAACCTAACCTAACCTAACCTAACCTAACCTAACCTAACCTAACCTAACCTAACCTAACCTAACCTAACCTAACCTAACCTAACCTAACCTAACCTAACCTAACCTAACCTAACCTAACCTAACCTAACCTAACCTAACCTAACCTAACCTAACCTAACCTAACCTAACCTAACCTAACCTAACCTAACCTAACCTAACCTAACCTAACCTAACCTAACCTAACCTAACCTAACCTAACCTAACCTAACCTAACCTAACCTAACCTAACCTAACCTAACCTAACCTAACCTAACCTAACCTAACCTAACCTAACCTAACCTAACCTAACCTAACCTAACCTAACCTAACCTAACCTAACCTAACCTAACCTAACCTAACCTAACCTAACCTAACCTAACCTAACCTAACCTAACCTAACCTAACCTAACCTAACCTAACCTAACCTAACCTAACCTAACCTAACCTAACCTAACCTAACCTAACCTAACCTAACCTAACCTAACCTAACCTAACCTAACCTAACCTAACCTAACCTAACCTAACCTAACCTAACCTAACCTAACCTAACCTAACCTAACCTAACCTAACCTAACCTAACCTAACCTAACCTAACCTAACCTAACCTAACCTAACCTAACCTAACCTAACCTAACCTAACCTAACCTAACCTAACCTAACCTAACCTAACCTAACCTAACCTAACCTAACCTAACCTAACCTAACCTAACCTAACCTAACCTAACCTAACCTAACCTAACCTAACCTAACCTAACCTAACCTAACCTAACCTAACCTAACCTAACCTAACCTAACCTAACCTAACCTAACCTAACCTAACCTAACCTAACCTAACCTAACCTAACCTAACCTAACCTAACCTAACCTAACCTAACCTAACCTAACCTAACCTAACCTAACCTAACCTAACCTAACCTAACCTAACCTAACCTAACCTAACCTAACCTAACCTAACCTAACCTAACCTAACCTAACCTAACCTAACCTAACCTAACCTAACCTAACCTAACCTAACCTAACCTAACCTAACCTAACCTAACCTAACCTAACCTAACCTAACCTAACCTAACCTAACCTAACCTAACCTAACCTAACCTAACCTAACCTAACCTAACCTAACCTAACCTAACCTAACCTAACCTAACCTAACCTAACCTAACCTAACCTAACCTAACCTAACCTAACCTAACCTAACCTAACCTAACCTAACCTAACCTAACCTAACCTAACCTAACCTAACCTAACCTAACCTAACCTAACCTAACCTAACCTAACCTAACCTAACCTAACCTAACCTAACCTAACCTAACCTAACCTAACCTAACCTAACCTAACCTAACCTAACCTAACCTAACCTAACCTAACCTAACCTAACCTAACCTAACCTAACCTAACCTAACCTAACCTAACCTAACCTAACCTAACCTAACTAACCTAACCTAACCTAACCTAACCTAACCTAACCTAACCTAACCTAACCTAACCTAACCTAACCTAACCTAACCTAACCTAACCTAACCTAACCTAACCTAACCTAACCTAACCTAACCTAACCTAACCTAACCTAACCTAACCTAACCTAACCTAACCTAACCTAACCTAACCTAACCTAACCTAACCTAACCTAACCTAACCTAACCTAACCTAACCTAACCTAACCTAACCTAACCTAACCTAACCTAACCTAACCTAACCTAACCTAACCTAACCTAACCTAACCTAACCTAACCTAACCTAACCTAACCTAACCTAACCTAACCTAACCTAACCTAACCTAACCTAACCTAACCTAACCTAACCTAACCTAACCTAACCTAACCTAACCTAACCTAACCTAACCTAACCTAACCTAACCTAACCTAACCTAACCTAACCTAACCTAACCTAACCTAACCTAACCTAACCTAACCTAACCTAACCTAACCTAACCTAACCTAACCTAACCTAACCTAACCTAACCTAACCTAACCTAACCTAACCTAACTAACCTAACCTAACCTAACCTAACCTAACCTAACCTAACCTAACCTAACCTAACCTAACCTAACCTAACCTAACCTAACCTAACCTAACCTAACCTAACCTAACCTAACCTAACCTAACCTAACCTAACCTAACCTAACCTAACCTAACCTAACCTAACCTAACCTAACCTAACCTAACCTAACCTAACCTAACCTAACCTAACCTAACCTAACCTAACCTAACCTAACCTAACCTAACCTAACCTAACCTAACCTAACCTAACCTAACCTAACCTAACCTAACCTAACCTAACCTAACCTAACCTAACCTAACCTAACCTAACCTAACCTAACCTAACCTAACCTAACCTAACCTAACCTAACCTAACCTAACCTAACCTAACCTAACCTAACCTAACCTAACCTAACCTAACCTAACCTAACCTAACCTAACCTAACCTAACCTAACCTAACCTAACCTAACCTAACCTAACCTAACCTAACCTAACCTAACCTAACCTAACCTAACCTAACCTAACCTAACCTAACCTAACCTAACCTAACCTAACCTAACCTAACCTAACCTAACCTAACCTAACCTAACCTAACCTAACCTAACCTAACCTAACCTAACCTAACCTAACCTAACCTAACCTAACCTAACCTAACCTAACCTAACCTAACCTAACCTAACCTAACCTAACCTAACCTAACCTAACCTAACCTAACCTAACCTAACCTAACCTAACCTAACCTAACCTAACCTAACCTAACCTAACCTAACCTAACCTAACCTAACCTAACCTAACCTAACCTAACCTAACCTAACCTAACCTAACCTAACCTAACCTAACCTAACCTAACCTAACCTAACCTAACCTAACCTAACCTAACCTAACCTAACCTAACCTAACCTAACCTAACCTAACCTAACCTAACCTAACCTAACCTAACCTAACCTAACCTAACCTAACCTAACCTAACCTAACCTAACCTAACCTAACCTAACCTAACCTAACCTAACCTAACCTAACCTAACCTAACCTAACCTAACCTAACCTAACCTAACCTAACCTAACCTAACCTAACCTAACCTAACCTAACCTAACTAACCTAACCTAACCTAACCTAACCTAACCTAACCTAACCTAACCTAACCTAACCTAACCTAACCTAACCTAACCTAACCTAACCTAACCTAACCTAACCTAACCTAACCTAACCTAACCTAACCTAACCTAACCTAACCTAACCTAACCTAACCTAACCTAACCTAACCTAACCTAACCTAACCTAACCTAACCTAACCTAACCTAACCTAACCTAACCTAACCTAACCTAACCTAACCTAACCTAACCTAACCTAACCTAACCTAACCTAACCTAACCTAACCTAACCTAACCTAACCTAACCTAACCTAACCTAACCTAACCTAACCTAACCTAACCTAACCTAACCTAACCTAACCTAACCTAACCTAACCTAACCTAACCTAACCTAACCTAACCTAACCTAACCTAACCTAACCTAACCTAACCTAACCTAACCTAACCTAACCTAACCTAACCTAACCTAACCTAACCTAACCTAACCTAACCTAACCTAACCTAACCTAACCTAACCTAACCTAACCTAACCTAACCTAACCTAACCTAACCTAACCTAACCTAACCTAACCTAACCTAACCTAACCTAACCTAACCTAACCTAACCTAACCTAACCTAACCTAACCTAACCTAACCTAACCTAACCTAACCTAACCTAACCTAACCTAACCTAACCTAACCTAACCTAACCTAACCTAACCTAACCTAACCTAACCTAACCTAACCTAACCTAACCTAACCTAACCTAACCTAACCTAACCTAACCTAACCTAACCTAACCTAACCTAACCTAACCTAACCTAACCTAACCTAACCTAACCTAACCTAACCTAACCTAACCTAACCTAACCTAACCTAACCTAACCTAACCTAACCTAACCTAACCTAACCTAACCTAACCTAACCTAACCTAACCTAACCTAACCTAACCTAACCTAACCTAACCTAACCTAACCTAACCTAACCTAACCTAACCTAACCTAACCTAACCTAACCTAACCTAACCTAACCTAACCTAACCTAACCTAACCTAACCTAACCTAACCTAACCTAACCTAACCTAACCTAACCTAACCTAACCTAACCTAACCTAACCTAACCTAACCTAACCTAACCTAACCTAACCTAACCTAACCTAACCTAACCTAACCTAACCTAACCTAACCTAACCTAACCTAACCTAACCTAACCTAACCTAACCTAACCTAACCTAACCTAACCTAACCTAACCTAACCTAACCTAACCTAACCTAACCTAACCTAACCTAACCTAACCTAACCTAACCTAACCTAACCTAACCTAACCTAACCTAACCTAACCTAACCTAACCTAACCTAACCTAACCTAACCTAACCTAACCTAACCTAACCTAACCTAACCTAACCTAACCTAACCTAACCTAACCTAACCTAACCTAACCTAACCTAACCTAACCTAACCTAACCTAACCTAACCTAACCTAACCTAACCTAACCTAACCTAACCTAACCTAACCTAACCTAACCTAACCTAACCTAACCTAACCTAACCTAACCTAACCTAACCTAACCTAACCTAACCTAACCTAACCTAACCTAACCTAACCTAACCTAACCTAACCTAACCTAACCTAACCTAACCTAACCTAACCTAACCTAACCTAACCTAACCTAACCTAACCTAACCTAACCTAACCTAACCTAACCTAACCTAACCTAACCTAACCTAACCTAACCTAACCTAACCTAACCTAACCTAACCTAACCTAACCTAACCTAACCTAACCTAACCTAACCTAACCTAACCTAACCTAACCTAACCTAACCTAACCTAACCTAACCTAACCTAACCTAACCTAACCTAACCTAACCTAACCTAACCTAACCTAACCTAACCTAACCTAACCTAACCTAACCTAACCTAACCTAACCTAACCTAACCTAACCTAACCTAACCTAACTAACCTAACCTAACCTAACCTAACCTAACCTAACCTAACCTAACCTAACCTAACCTAACCTAACCTAACCTAACCTAACCTAACCTAACCTAACCTAACCTAACCTAACCTAACCTAACCTAACCTAACCTAACCTAACCTAACCTAACCTAACCTAACCTAACCTAACCTAACCTAACCTAACCTAACCTAACCTAACCTAACCTAACCTAACCTAACCTAACCTAACCTAACCTAACCTAACCTAACCTAACCTAACCTAACCTAACCTAACCTAACCTAACCTAACCTAACCTAACCTAACCTAACCTA
>JAXIVJ010008998.1:5000-27500 GCA_036785665.1 Chirona hameri
GCGTAAAGGATTTATGTATAGCTCTCTAGAGCTCAATATGACATCAACCCAAATATTAAAACTTAACTTTTTATGAAATTGAGCACTGTTTGTGAGAAACAAATGTCATAATCGTGTTCGGCAGCAATTATTTCATATCTTGCACCACAAGCGGCGTACATTTGACAACTTTTGGGAAGGTGGGAATGTCCCTTTAACATTATATTTGAGTTGAGATAGCCATTTTGATGGCTTGGCATTGAATTTAAGTATGGTAGCAGTTAAAACAACCACAATGATCTAATAAAAAAGATATTCTAGTTTGATTTTGACATCTGTAGAAAATAAGGCCCATGGGTATTTGAATAGGGCCTCTAAACCGACAGCGTTGTCTCTCTACCCAACTGGTAATGATAGTTGACTTGTTTTAAGGTGAACCTTGGAGATATTTGCTACATTTCAATGGTTTGGTAGTTGGTTTGGTTTGTATTCGAAGTGCCAGAATTGTCGCGAAATAATTGTGCCCATACTTTGGCAGCGTAAAGGATTTCTGTGTAGCTCTAGACCTCAATATGACGTCATCAACCCAAATACTACAACTTAACTTTTCATTAAATTGAGCACTGTTTGCGAGAAACAAATGTCATAATCGTGTTCTGCAGCAATTACTTCATATTTTGCACCACAAGTGGCGTACATTTGACAACTTTTGGGAAGGTGGGCGAGTCCCTTTAAAGGACTCAAGTTCACCTTCAACATTAGTTTTAAACTGAGATAGCAGTTTTGTAGCCCGTGTTGGGAAACCCCTATCTGCAAGTTTTCTTGAATGAAAAGACTCTAGCCGAATATATTTGAGTTTTTGGCGAAGGAATGCGGTGCTGGCGAAAGAATGTTGTACTGGTTTTAGCCCGGGCAGAGGCTATACCATCAGCCAATCAGCTTGCAGCTGGTGCTAGCAAGCGAATCGCTGGCCGCCGGTTGGCACATCTCCAATGCAAGTCTATCTTTACGCGACTACTTTCGAATCTGATTGGCTGAACCATTTTTTACATTCGCGTGACGTCAGGGCTCTGACTAGAGTATGCATATAGTTTTGATAAACAATAAGAATGTACGGCCTTCTGTCCTGAATCAGCGCGATATAAGGCCATTTTTGACAATATAAAAAGAAATTGTATTAAATATAATAAAATCGTGTTGGGTAAACAAATTTTAAGGTGCACTATTTCCTTTAACCCTATTCCCTGCGGGCGGCCAGAATTACGTTAACCTGCGGGGGGCAGATTCTGCCCCCCCCCCCCCCAGAGATCTCGAGAACCGCTCGGTCGATTTCGATGGGGAAAACGCCATTCGATTCGTCATGACAAGATCTCTATTTTTGGACCCTGACATTTTTGTTTGGTTCAAAATGAGGGGGCAAAAATCCGAAAATTGTGGGTGGTTTTTGAAAGGTCATTGCGGCCATGTGGCTCGACCGATTTCCATGCCCCAAACGTGTTTGAGCTTCAAATGTACTGGTCTTTAATATATTAAAAGACAAAAAAAAATAATAGGCGTATTCAGGCGTATTCGCGAACCGGCGCACATGAGCGCACTGCTTGCCTAATTCGATTCACCATAAACTCGGGAGGTGTGACGCGTTTGTGACGTACATCTGAAAATGACATCATGTTGTATAATATTGTATTTCATCAAAAAAAAAAATCCACAGTTCCCAGGGTTTTTGACGAATGAATAGCAATCGTAATCTGCGTACTATGTTTAGTCAATTTATAGTATCTGCTCGAATCTACCAAGGTCGACTATTCCCTTGAATTGGCTATATCTCTATTCTGTCGACCAAATTGCTTCATTTTTGCACGGAAGACGTACAATTGATGTATGGGAAGGTACTCCAAATTTTGCGTTAATAGCGCTGTTGGTTTTTGAGCTATTCGAAAATTCGTCAGGGGGCAATATTTGCCCCCCCCCCCCCCCCCGGTCAAGTGCGGGTTAATATGAGCAGACTACAAACTCAAACATTTATTTAAAAAAATGGTAAGGTTGGCTAGAGGCAAGGCTTTCACTGAATTATGTGTATATTTATGCTTTAACCCGCGCACTGCAGGGCTTTGCGCCGAACAGAACTGCAGGGGGTTGATTTCCCCCCCCCCCCCCCCCCCCGAGATCTCGAAAACTACGTTACGTAGCGAGAAGCGGAAAACGGCATTTGATAGCTTGATACATGTTCTATCGAAAGTATTTCAGTCTTGTTTTAGGTCAGGTCAAAATTGAGGTCACCAGAGTTCATCGAAGGTCAAATTGTCCAGTTTTTTCCTGTTTTAGGACATAGCTCCAGAAATTCCCATATATCTCAGAAATTATGCTAGTTAGAAACAAACGGGAAAAAAGCAAACGCCAGCCAGTGAAATTTGCAATCGGTAACGTGTTCTCAAATTTGATCTCAGGCCAACATCTGAGGCTCCAGAGGTCATAAAAGGATTTTTGTTTTGCTAAATCGTGTTTCGCTATTTACTTTTTACTTAATAAGGTTAACGAAAAACTGTTAACGCCATTGTGTCTATCTTGTCAAGGCGCTTCGAATGATATACATGGTGACCTTGTTAAGTTAACTTAACAATATGACCTCAGGTCAAGGTCAAGTGGTGACCCAAGTAGGGCATGTTGCATATGGGAAGACGTGTCTCGACGAGACAAACACATTGATGTCTGTTTTACTTCTCTATCTTCATTATGTCGGGAGTTATTGACAAAAAAGTGATGGTGACCTCGCATGACCTCAAATGACCCAATAGGGGTCACTGAACAAAACTTACACTTGTATCATCAAGAATATCTTATAATAACATGATCCAGAAGTAATTGGACTAATATCATGCATATCCTTTAAATAGGAAACATTTTTATATTTCCCCATTTACTTATTATGGGGAGGTTACGAAATTGACCTGACCTTAGGTCACCGATATTAAAATTCCGAGATAAACGAATTGTAAGTACGTATGCCCTCATGACATCCTGTAAGTTTCAAACTGATCGGTGATATACTCTGGCTTTGGCACAACTGCAAACATTTTTGGAGGTGGGTCACTTGACCTGGTCTGGTGACCTGACCTGACATGACCCGAGGTTATTTTTTTTCAAAGTGTGCGCAATTGATGTCCTAACAGGTGTGCCAAAACCCGGCGGCGCTGCGCGTCGCCGTTTTTTCGCTATATTTGAAAAACCTAAGGGGGGGGGGCGGAAATCATCCCCCCCTGCAGTGCGCGGGTTAATATTGTTCAGTTTGTTTTATATTCTGCTGACATAATTGTCTTTGAATATCAGGACCACTAGCAGATCCTGAATGGCAACAATGTTGTTTAGGGGACAAATCCCAAAAAAATTGACAACATTAAAACTCCTGAGTTTACTTCCTTGTTTTAAGAGCATATCTAAAACAAGTTTGCCTTAAAACGTTGCTTATGTTCTCTTTAGAAATAGGAAATGTGACAACTTATGGCCAAATTCAGTCATTTTTGGGTGTTGTTCCATTCGCTGATGTTGAATCCGCCCCTGATGAGTCCTGTGAAGGTCCCTCTGGTGAAATATGTGTGTATTGTGCCAGTGAATGTTATTTTAACAGTTAAAAATGTACATCTGCAAAATGCAAAATGTAGGTAACTTACCCATGTTGCATGTATGTTATCATCTGACTGTTTTTTTGCAGTCTTCTATGGCAGTAATTCATTGTTTCGTCATGACAAGATCATCGCCATGATGCTGTATGAGACGTTGCCTGCGGCAAGGACAGCTAGCCTGCCAGCCTTCCCGAAGAGCGTGGACGGCGAGGGAAACATGCTGCGGGCTGGTCTGCCGGCCGGTGAGGTCACCGTACTCTCCAGTGTTGCCGCACGGCTGGGTGCTCCGAGCTTCCAATGTGGTGAAGTCATCAGTGGGCAGAGTCCTAGTCGGTCTGAACCAGTGTAGGAGCATGCATGCATCATCTATCATGTCGTCATCGTGAGAATGTGAATAAATATCGTGTGAGTGAATAATATGATGTATATTTCGGGCACTGCGCATCTGCGAGACGTTTAAGACTCTGGTTGTATGGTGAAGAGAAGGGCGATTTATCCAGTGTTTCGGCACCAAATGGGCCTTGAGCCAGATTGACAGATCAGAGGACCTTCAATTCTCCAAAGTCTGTAGAGAGCAGCTGAGGAAAACTGGTATACATATGCCTGATCAGGTCCAGTAACCACTAGCCAGTCCCTTCTCATTGTATTCCAACATAAAGCACACGACATGCTTCAGGCACGTAGCCAAAGGGGGCGGCCGCCTCCCCCCCCCCCCCCCCCTGGAGGCCAGGAGGGCCCTTTTCGGCGCGCGAGGAAGAAAATGGTCAACGAGACCGCGCGAAGCGCGATATCATGGGCTCTTTACCACGCGAAGCGTTGGGCTGTAGAGTTTAGATCACTTCAGAGGCCCTTTGGGCCACCAGGGCCCTCTGAAAGACCAGAGGGCCCTTTACACGTTCAAAAGAGTCCTGTGCATGTCAGAAGGGCACCTGGCCTACTGAAAGGGCCCCTGAGCGGGTCAGAGGGCCCCCTGAACACGTCGAATGGGCCCCTAGCCAGCTCAGAGGCCCC
Organism: Chirona hameri; assembly: GCA_036785665.1. Lineage (NCBI taxonomy): Eukaryota > Metazoa > Arthropoda > Thecostraca > Balanomorpha > Balanidae > Chirona > Chirona hameri. Next base: position 9,611 of record JAXIVJ010008998.1, read on the forward strand.
TGGGCAGGTCGAGACTCCGCTGGGCAGGTCGAGAGGCCCCTGAGCATGTAGGCAGGGCGACAAAGCGGCCAGCATAGTCCCTTGCCAGGCCATAAGGGCCCCTGAGCAGGTTGGAAGGCCCCTGGACAGACCAGAGTTTAAAAAGGCCCCTGGACAGTCCTGGGAAGTTAAAAAGGTCCCTGTGCAGGTCAGAGGGCCCTTGACCAGACCGAAAGGGCCCCTAGGTGAGTCAGAGGGGCCCCTGAACGTACCGAATGGCCCCCAGTCAGCACGGAGGGGCCCCAGGGCAGGTCGGAGGGCCCTCGGAGCACGTCGCAAGGCGACAAAGCAGCCAGCGCAGTCCCTTGCCAGGTCGGAAGGACCCCTTAGAAGGCTGAATGACCCCTGGAGAGACCAGAGGGCTCCTGGAAAGTTCAAAGGGCCCCTGTGCAGATTGGAGGGGCCTCTGACCAGACCAAAAGGGCCCCTGGGTGGGTCAGAAGGGCTCCTGAACATTAGGCATGGTCGTCAGCAGGGTGGAAATTAAAAATTCCTGATTTAGAAAATTGCGAGAGTAGACTAGTATGTAATAAGCAATTCTGAACAGCTTTTCTATCTTGGGTTTTTGGATTTGATTATTTCCTGACTACCTTATATCCATTTTTCGGCAACATGTTCAGGCGGCCATTATGCATGCATGGTCAGGATTGTGAAGAGAAAAAAAATACCAGATTTCGAAAATAGCTAGGGTGGATTCGTATGAAGTAAACAATTCTGAACAACTTTTCTATCTTGGGTTTTTTATTTGGGACGCCAAAATCTTAGAGTCGCACATTCAAAATCAAAGGATTTAGAGCAGGTCATAGGTTAAGGTCAAACAGCGGACTATTCAGATTTGCATGCAAATTGGCACACAGGTAGAGCATGACCTTATTACACTCAGAGAATCTTAAGAGTCCCACATTCAAAATCAAAGGATTTAGAGCAGGTCAGATAGGTTTAAAGTCAAACAGCGGACTATTCCGATTTCATGAAAATTGGTACATTCGTAGAGCATGACCTATTTATCACGCTGATAAAATCTTGGAGTCGCACATTCAAAATCAAAGGATTTAGAGCAGGTCATAGGTTAAAGATCAAACAGCGGACTATTCAGATTTGCATGAAAATTGGCGCACAGGTAGGGCATGACCTCCCTATCACGCTCATCAAATTTTAGAGTCGGACGTTCAAAATCAAAGGATTTAGAGCAGGTCAGATAAGTTTAAAGTCAAACAGCGGACTATTCCGATGTGCATACAAATTAGCACACTCTTAGAACATTAACTCCTTATTACGCTCATAAAATCTTAAAATCGCACATTCAAAATCAAAGGATTTAGAGCAGGTCATAGGTTAAAGGTCAAACAGCGGACTATTCAGATTTGCATGAAAATTAGCACACCGGTAGAGCATGACCTTCTTATTATGCTCATACAATATTAAAGTCGCACATTTAAAATCAAAGGATTTAGAGCAGGTCAGACAGGTTTAAAGTCAAACAGCGGACTATTCCGATTTGCATGCAAATTGGCACATTCGTAGAACATGACCTACTTATCGCGCTGATAAAATCTTGGAGTCGCACATTCAAAATAAAAGGATTTAGAGCTGGGCATAGGTTGAAGATCAAACTACGGACTATTCGGATTTGCATGAAAATTGGCACACAAGTAGAGCATGGCCTGCTTATCACGCTCATACAATCTTAGGGTCGCACATTCAAAAACAAAGGATTTACACTCTCACCTTCCCAAAAGTTGTCAAATGTACGCCGCTTGTGGTGCAAAATATGAAGTAATTGCTGCCGAACACGAGTATGACATTTGTTTCTCGCAAACAGTGCTCAATTTCATAAAAAGTTAAGTTTTAATGTTTGGGTTGATGTCATATTGAGCTCTAGAGAGCTATACAGAAATCCTTTACGCTGCCAAAGTATGGCACAATTATTTCGAGATAATTCTGGCGCTTTGAATACAAAACAAACCAATTACCAAACCATTTGAAACACGCAAATATCTCCAAGTCTAACCTTAAAACAAGTCAACTATCATCACCATTTGGTAAAGAGCAGTGACATCATCGGCTTTAGACCCTAAATAATAAATAATAAATTCAAATACATGTGGGGTTTATTCGTTACAATTGTCAATACCAGGCTCGAATTTCTTTTTGATTATACCTATGTGGCTGTTTTAACTGCTACCCTACTTAATTTCAATGTAAATCCAACAACATGGCTATCTCAACTCAAAACTAATGTTAAGGTGGGAGTGTCCCTTTAAAGGAAATAGTCCACCTTCGGAAAAAAATTCAGAACACTATTTTATTATATTTTTAATACAGTTTCTTTTTTTCTTTTTAAAAATGGTCGTACATCGCGCCAATTCAGGACAGAAGGTTGTAAATTATTAATTGTATCGTGTGCGTTATTGGTCTGCGCATGCTCCATGCAGTGCTGGCACAATTCAGACGGTACGGTATATCATATATGCGCCGTATTCCTTCGCCAAAAAGTCTAATATCTTCGGCTGGAGTCTTTTCAGTCAAGAAAACAGTCAAGATAAGGATTTCTCAACACGGGCTACAAAACTGCTATCTCAGTTTAAAACTAATGTTGAAGGTGGACTATTCCTTTAAGTCGATCGGCAAATATATAAATGTTTTCTATTCTGAGGATACGCATCAGATCAGACCAATTACTTCCTAAAAGAGCTCCTGCATTTGGAGCAGGAGGTGGTCAGGAAGATGACTCAGATGCTACAGGGGAAGTCCGCCGAGGAGTTTATTCTCACTGGAAAGGTGATCGTTCGGGACCTGACACGCTGTGCTCGTGGAACGCGCCGGTTCGTTATTGTGTGAAACCACTTACCACGGTAGTCGTCCATATTATACTGTTGTATAGTGGTAGATTGCATACATTGTATACGGTGTTATTTATTTTAGCTCAGATTTTCTCCAGAATTAGGCCCTTTATAGTGTTTATTTGTTTGTGTGTCTGGGATGCTTTGAGAAGCATTACGGTGTTACGTGACTAAATCCGCAGCTCGTACAACAGGCCCGTCATCCCGCTGCCCGGGCCTGGCAGACCCAGACCGATCCTGAGGGCCAGTCGGCAGGCCCTCAGGGTCAGGGCCGGTCGGCCAGCCGGTGGCACGGGTCGCCGACCCGTTGGTCGGAGGCTCGTGCACTCCCTCGCTAGGTGAAGCCGCGTATTAACCCGCGAGTTACTGGGGTATATTTCATAACGCGACTTACTGGGGGGGGGGCTATTTTTTGCCCCCCCCCCCCGACCCCCACCCCCTCGGATCTCCGGAACTATGGACCGAATGTAAAAATTCAAACGGCATTCGATAGCCCTGGGAAATTTATCGAGGAAAACCTAATATTGTTGACCTCGGGGTTACCGATGACGTCACAGGTTAGGTCAAGTACAAAATGTTTGACCGTGTCAAAAGGTCTCGATGGATGGAATTGTCGCGCAAAATTGCGATATTAAACGCATAAGCTGTCGATAAATCGGTATGTTTCGTGTGTCTGACACTTCTAAGTACCTTTATAAGCTGTTTATGACCTTGGGTCAGGTCAAGGTCATCCGAGGTCACGAGGTCAAACTGCAAAATACGGTCATTAGGCGTTGTAACACATGTTTATGGGTTTGTTTATCGTCTAGAACGCGTAAAATGACCTTAGAACATTGTTTGTTCCATATAAATAGAAGTAAAAAGCAAAAATGGAAATGCGTTTTTTATGCATAGTAATGCTGTGAGAGGTGGTCGACTTTTGTCATTTAAAGGTCATAACCCAGTCGTTTTGAAGATATCGACTTAAAATTTGGTACACATTCACCGCACACGTCTCGATCACATATATTCCGGTTTTTGATAATTTTGATTTTTTCTTGAAAATTTTGTAAAAACACGAAAAAATAAATTTGGATTTCTCAACATTTTGAATTTAAAAAAAAAAACTCAAAAATCCGAGATGCAGTTTGATAGCCCGGTCCATTGTCAGTAATTTGGTTTAAGACAATTGAGTTTATCTCAAACATCGTACCATTGACAGCGTTTTCCGCAAACCATTATTTTGCAACCAAAACCGAAGAACATGACGTCACTCTGACGTCATTCCCGGTTGACCTATCATAACCTCATATATTTCCTTTTGCCAACATGTGTAGAATTGATGTGAGAAAAGGTACTTGCAAGTTTGATGATATTAGCTGTGTTCTTTTAAGAGTTATTGCAAAATAACGGGGGGGGGGGGGCAAAACATAGCCCCCCCCCCCCCCCCCCCCCCAGTAACTCGCGGGTTAAAGGGATTATACGGGTTTTTCCCAGAATAATTGAGTTACATAGTAAAACGTACTTATAAAGGTGGTAGAAGTCCCACGGTAGCCACATTTTCTGGAAATGACCTGTTCTGCACGTAAGGACATTCCAAAGTGCGCGGTGATGCCACCGCGTATTTTCTGCAGGACCGGCTGAGGCAGAGCCAGTCATCTCTTTAATGCTAATAAAAACACCTCACTTATGGCATATTTCCGGTAAAATAAGCAATATTTGAAAGAAAATAAGCTTGTTTTGTTCCAACGACAGCAGCAGTTGCCTAGTTTTCCCATAAAATTATATATTTTTCATGAATTTTCAAAATTAAAACGCCACCATCAAATTCTCAACGCTAAAGGCCAGAGAAAAGAAAACACAAAAACACAAAACCTCAACGAACAGTGTGTAGTAATATAGTTCACCTTCGGAAAAATTTCAGAACACGATTTTATTATATTCTTTAATACAATCTCTTTTTTTCTTTCCAAAAATGGTCCTACATCGCGCCAATTCAGGACAGAAGGTCGTAAATTATTAATGTTATGGAATGCGTTATTGGTCTGCGCATGCTCAATGCAGTGCTGGCACTCTCAGACGGTAGGGTATATAATATATGCGCCACATTCCTTCGCCAAAAAGTCAGATATCTTCGGCTGGAGTCTTCTCAGCCAAGAAAAGTTGCAGATAAGGATTTCTCAACACGGGCTACAAAACTGCTATTTCAGTTCAAAATTCCATGTTGAAGGTGAACTATTTCCTTTAAAGGAAATAGTTCACCTTCGGAAAATTTTCAGAACACGATTTTATTATATTTTTTAATACAGTTTCTTTTTTTCCTTTTCAAAAATGGTCCTACATCGCGCCAATTCAGGACAGAAGGTCGTAAATTATTAATGTTATTATTGTGTACCCGCGCCTGGGCTACTGCTGGGTCCCAGTCCGTCCCGTGGTACACAACGTGCTCCGGTCCCAAGTGACTGTATTTACTGCGCGCGCGCACACAGGTTCGCCGTCGGTCGCTGTCCAACTCAGTCTCCCGCGCGCGGGCCGATCGGGTTGGCGGCGGCTGGATACCCGCGCGCCATCTCTCGGCCAGCTCACCAACTCCCAGCTACATAGGGTCCGCTAGGGGAACTCCGTGAGGAGACAGACAGGGTACACCGGTCTGACGACACCACACCCTGCCCTCCTTAAAAGGGACGCTCCCTATAGCGCTGAACTATGCGGCCACCCGGTTCAGATACACCATTCGTACGCACACGCACAGACATTACACACGCACATACACCACGAGTTCACTTCAATAGCGTTCGATGAAGCGTTCTGGTCTCGTCGTGACCCGTCGCGAACGTCGTATCGGCGTGTCGTTGGCAAGTTCCCCGGAGAGTGCCGCACTGCCGCCAGTCTCCAGGGTTCCCGCCGCCGGCTCAGGAGTCGCTGCACCCCCGTCACCAGCGTCCCGCGACGCGTCGCCACCATCCGCCAGCGTGGGATCACCCGAACTGCCGTGTTCAGCCTCAGGAGCGTCGTCATCGCCGCCCCCGAACGCGGCGCTGCCGCCCCCGCACACCGGCACGGCGCTGCCGCCCCCGCACACCGGCACGGCGCTGCCGCCTCCGCACACCGGCACGGCGCTGCCGCCTCCGCACACCGGCACGGCGCTGCCGCCTCCGCATACCGGCACGGCGCTGCCGCCATCGCACACCGGCCCGGCGCCGCCCACTGCCACGGCGCTGCCGCCGCCGCCCACTGCCACGGCACCGCCGCCGTCGCCCCCCGACACAGCGTTGCCCCCGCGCACCGGCACGGCGCGGCCGCCGCCCACTGGCACGGCGCCGCTGCCTCTGGTTGTAGGCGCGGCGCTCGCGGGCGCCGATGCTCCTCTTCCCGAGCAGTCTCTCTCCGCGCTTGGATTGTCTTCCGCCGCCAACAACTGGTCCACGTGCCGCGACCACACAGCGTCCCCAATGTCCACCTCGTAGGAGACTGGTCCGGGTCGTGCGACCACCTTGCCGCGAATCCACTTCTGTCGGCCCCCGTAAGAGCGAGCCCACACTGCTGCTCCCAGCTGGAACTCTCGTACGTGGCCTCCGGCCGACAGATGCTGGTGCTCCCGCGCCGCTTGCAGAGTGGCGTCGGCGCAGGGAACCAGCAGGTTCAGGCGGGTCCGCAGGTTTCTGCCGTACAGCAGCTCTGCTGGCGTCCGCCCCGTCACGGCGTGTGGCGATGATCGGTACGCCAGCAAGAACCTCGCCAGCGCCCGCTCCGCGGAGACTCCTGCCTCCACTGCCGTCTTCAGGCCATTTTTCAATGTGCCCACGGCTCGCTCCGCCAGCCCGTTGGATGACGGGTGATATGGTGCCACCCTCGTGTGCCTGATGCCATTCGCCGCCATGAAGGTGGCGAATTCCTCGCACGCGAACTGGGGTCCGTTGTCGCTGACGATCTGCGTGGGCAGGCCCAGTCGAGCGAAGATGTCGCGCATCACTGCCACTGTCCGCCCAGCGGTAGTGGACTTCATCGCCACCACCTCCAGCCACTTGCTGTAACTGTCCATCATCACCAGATAGCTGTGTCCGAAGAGCGGTCCGGCGAAGTCCACATGGACTCTCTGCCACGGTCCTCCTGCCGGCTCCCATGGATGACGGACAGCGTGGCGCGGCTCCGCCCTCTTGGCCGCGCACGCCGAACAGTCCCTGGCCAGGGCCTCCAACTCGGCATCGAGACCCGGCCACCACACGAACCGTCGGGCCACCTGCTTCATTCTTACGCACCCGAAGTGACCCCCGTGCAGTTCGTTCTTCACCTGGGTGCGGAGTGACCGTGGTATCACCACACGACCTCCCCACAGCACGCAGTCTGCGTCTGTGGACAGCTCCTCCTGCTTCGTTTTGTAGGGCACGAGGTCCGGATCGACGACCGCTTCCCAGCCGGACCGGACAGCCGCCAGTACTCTTGACAGTACTGCGTCACGTCGCGTGGCGGCTGCGATGTCCCTCGCTGTCAGTGCTGGTCCACTGTCTGTCAGGAACAGCACGCTCCCTTGGCGGTTGGCGGCCTCCTCCTCAGCTGCTACACGCTCGTCTGCCAGGCTCGCCACCGGCATCCGCGAGAGCGTGTCGGCCACACGCATCTCCTCCGTCCTGCGGAGCTCCACCCGGTACTGGTACGCCGCCAGCTGCAGAGCGTACCTCTGCATCCGAGCCGCGGCGAGCGATGGCAGCTCTCTGTCCGGACTCAGGATCCTGGACAGCGCCCTGTTGTCCACCACCAGGGTGAACGGCCTCCCGAACAGGAACTGATGGAAGCGACGGATGCCGAAGGAGACTCCAGCTGCCTCCTTCTCCACCTGAGCGTACTTCCGCTCCGTTGGAGTCAGGGTCCTGGACGCGTAGCTCACGGGCCGCTCCAGCCCGTCCGGCGTCCCCTGGAACAGGGCTGCACCTAGCCCAGTTGAGCTCGCGTCGGTGATCAGCTTCAGAGGTAGCGAGGGGTCGTACCTCATCAGGACCGGCGAAGACGACAGCATCTGCTTCACCCTGATCACCGCCGCCGAGCATTCCGCTGTCCAGCGCCACGGCGTGCCCTTCTTCAGCAACGCGTACAGCGGTGCCAGGACAGTTGCCAGACCTGGCAGCAGCCTCTGGTAGTAGCTGACTGCCCCGATGAACGATTTCAGCTCGGTGACATTGTTCGGTTCTGGCGCCTCCTTCACCGCCTTGGTTTTCTCTTCCAGCGGCCTCAGCTCCGTCGGCGTGATTGTCCACCCCAGGTACGTGACCTCCTGGGCGTCAAACACGCACTTCGACCTGTTCAGACGCATTCCATTGGTCTCCAGTCGCTCCAGTACCTGGTTCAGCCGTTCCACCAGCTGATCCGCTGACTCTGCTGTCACCAACAGGTCGTCCAGGTAGCACACTGTGCCTTCCAGTCCGTCAGTCACCTGGTCAATGACGGATTGGAACAGTGCCCCACAGGTGGCGATGCCGAAGGGCAGGCGGTTCATCCTGTAGGAGCCTCGCTGTGTCGTCACAGTTGTCAGGTCCTTGGACTCCTCAGTCAGCTCACACTGCTGGTATGCGCTCTTGCAGTCAAGTTTCGCGAACCTCTTGCCCCTGATGCTGGCGAAGAGCTCTTCAGGGGACCTCAGAGGATGTTTTACCGGCTCCAGCTGCTGGTTGACAGTGATCCGGTAGTCTGCACACAGCCGCACCCCGTCCTGCTTCGGTATGGGCACTAGAGGTGTTCCCCAGCCAGAGAAGGTACCAGGTTTCATCTTCTCGGCCACACCCTCTCTGACCCAACAGTCCAGCTCTTTGTCCACCTGGGGCTGCAGTGCGAACGGGACTGGTCTTGCCTTCCTGTACACAGGCTGGGCACCTTCCTTCAGCTTCAGGCTGATCTTGATGGGCACCTTCCCCAGTTTTTCACTGAACACCTCCTGGTGTTTCAACAGCACCTCTTCCAGCTTCCGGCCACCCTTCACCTGTAGCACTGCGTGCGAGGTCAGGCCGAGAGCTGCAATCCACATGCGGCCCAACAGGTTGACAGACTTTGGCAGATCTGCCACCACAATCTTCAGGGACTTGGTGACTGCCCCATACTGCACTTTCACTTCACCTTCCCCCTTGATTGGGATTGTGTGTCCGGTGAAGGAGGTCAGCACTAGCTTGGACTTGTTGAGCTTCAGGCCTGGGACAGGAGTCCCAGAGCCGATGATGCTCACTGGGCTTCCTGTATCTATCACAAACTTCATCTCACAGCCATTCACCTGTACCTGGACCTCCGGTGCATTGATCTGCTCTGCCGCCTCCGCCACTTTGCCGACCTGCAGGTGCCACATTTCCTGGCGCGTCTCCAGGTCAGTGACCTCCTGCACCGAGCGAGAGCTGCTGGCGTTCCGGCAGTCCCTCTTCAGGTGCCCTGGCTGTCTGCACCTGAAGCACACTGGCTCCCGCCTCGGTTTTCCGCTGGTCTTGGGCTTTGTCTCTGAGCGACATTCGGCCTTGATGTGCCCGGGTTTGCCACACTTGAAACAGGTGAACTCCTAGTGCTTCCCTGCACCAGCTGCACCTCTCCTGCTTCAGGGCCTCTCATTTGGTCAATGAGGGCCTGCGTTCGCTCCATACCTGTCGCTACAGCCACCACATCTTGCAGGGTGAGGGTGTCTCCCTTCTCTGCAGCCCGCTGCAGAAGCCTCTCCTGCATCTTACCCCTCGTGCCTGCCAGGCACTGGTTGCGGATGTCCTGGTCCACTGACTGCGCTGGGAAACCGCAGCGGTTGGCTGCTATCCGCAGACGTGCCAGATACTTATCAAACTTCTCGCCGGCCTCCATCTTCACACCCTGGAAGGCCAATCTTTCTGCGATGGTATTCCGAGCCGGAGCGAGGTAGGCCTCGAGTTTCGCCTTACACAACTCATATTCGCTGCCGACTTCTACCGGCTCAGGTAGTGTGCTGTACACTTGCTGGAGGTCCGGGCCAATGAGATGCAACAGGATCGCCTTTTTCCGCACCCCACTGCTGACCTCCATAGCGTCCATGTACAAGTCCACGCTAGTTAGCCACCGGTTGAAATCTTCACCCATCACGAAGCGTTCGACACACGGGAGCATGGCCGCCGCCATGTTTGTTGTCACTCGTCACTGATTGTCCCTGCTGCGCCACGTCCCGCGCGCCACCAGCGACAGCTTCCTCGCCGCTCCGCACCACGGCGCTGGCGACGCGTTTCCGCCAAGATGGCGCCGAAACGCCGCTCTCTCACCGACCACGTGGAACTCACAACCGGCCCGCTGGCCCCTACTCGCTGCCACGAAACCTGGGTCTCCGGCGAAACTGCCACCCACATCGCACGAGTCCCCACGAGTGTCCTCCACCCTCGCGATCCAGCGAACTCGATCCTCCGACCGAATCCCGGCACTCCCGACCACGTGCGGCGCGCAAACCACTTCACCACTTTCCAGTCCGAATTGACCTCGTCGCCAGGTATTGTGTACCCGCGCCTGGGTTACTGCTGGGTCCCAGTCCGTCCCGTGGTACACAACGTGCTCCGGTCCCAAGTGACTGTATTTACTGCGCGCACACACACAGGTTCGCCGTCGGTCGCTGTCCAACTCCGTCTCCCGCGCGCGGGCCGATCGGGTTGGCGGCGGCTGGATACCCGCGCGCCATCTCTCGGCCAGCTCACCAACTCCCAGCTACATAGGGTCCGCTAGGGGAACTCCGTGAGGAGACAGACAGGGTACACCGGTCTGACGACACCACAGTTATGGTGTGCGTTATTGGTCTGCGCATGCTCAGACCAGTGCTGGCACAGTTCAGACGGTACGGTATATCATATATGCGCCACATTCCTTCGCCAAAAAGTCAGATATCTTCGGCTGGAGTCTTCTCAGCCAAGAAAAGTTGCAGATAAGGATTTCTGAACACGGACTACAAAACTGCTATTTCAGTTAAAAACCCCATGCTGAAGGTGAACTATTTCCTTTAAAGGAAATAGTTCACCTAGGAAATTTTTACCCAACACGATTTGATTATATTTGTTAATACAATTTCTTTTTATATTGTCAAAAATGGCGTTATATCGCGCCGATTCAGGACAGAAGGCCGTACATTTTTATTGTTTAGCAAAACTATATGCATACTCTCTGAGTCAGAGTCCTAACGTCACGCGAATGTAAACAATTGTTCAGCCAATCAGATTCGGAAATAGTCGCGTAAAGATAGACTCGCATTGGAGATGTGCCAACCGGCGGCTGGCGATCGCTTGCTAGCACCATCTGCAAGCTGATTGGGTGATGGTATAGCCTCTGCCCGGGCAAAAACCAGTACAACATTCTTTCGCCAGCACCGCATTCCTTCGCCAAAAACTCAAATAATTCGGCTGGAGTCTTTTCAGTCAAGAAAACTTGCAGATAGGGGTTTCCCAACACGGGCTACAAAACTGCTATCTCAGTTTAAAACTAATGTTGAAGGTGAACTATTTCCTTTAAGACATGAGTGTTCGCTTGAGTTGTACCTGCATGATTTTACCTGACTCTGAGCTGTAATCGCCACGCAATGTGTGGATTGCTCTACGACAGTAATATAAATACAAATGCAAGCACGATGGTGTTAAAATCATTGCCCTATCTGTATTAAATACAAAGTTATTCATACAAATTTGTTTGGAAGAAAATGTCATCATGACCTTTGGTGACCTCTGGAACCTAAACTATTGAAATGAGCTAAAATTTGAGGATACCGATAGGAATTTGATTTTTTAAGAGCTTTCGATTGCTTTTTCCGATTGTTCCATAGTTTCCGAGATATTTGGGGTTTTCTGCAGCGAAGTCCTTTACTTGAAAAAAATTGTCATTTGATGACCTCTGGTGACCTAAATATTGACCTGAGTCAAAACAAAATCCCGAAACAACTTCGAATGTCCTTGTCAAGAGTTTTCGAACGTTTTTTTCTGCGTCTTTCTAGCAATTTTAGTTTTCAAGTTAGTGTGTGTGTGTGGGGGGGGGTCATTCTGACCCCCCTCCCCACCAGGGCGAAGTTGTATCGGAGGCCCACCAGGTTAACCCGCGAGTTACTGGTGGGGGGACATTTTTTGGCCCCTCCCGTTATTTTGCGATATCTCATACATCGACACCAGTATCGTCACCAAACTTTCAGTACCCTCTCCCACATCAATTTTACACATGTTGGCCAAAGGAAAAAGATGAGGTTGTGATGGGTCCACCGGGAATAACGTCAGAGTTACGTCATGTTCTCCGGTTTTTGTTGAAAATAAGGATTTGCGGAAAACGCTGTCAAAAAGTCCCTTTTTAGATAAATTAAATTGTCATTTATCACATGACTGATAATAGACTCGGCTATCAAACTGCTATCTCGGATTTGCAAGTGTTATTGAAGAAAAAAAATGTATAGAAATCCAAGGACAAATGTTTTTGTTTTTAAATATTTTCAACAAAAATCAGATTTATCAAAAAACCGGTATATTTCTGATCGAGACATGGCCGGTGAATGTGTACCAATTTTTAAGTCGATATCGTCGACAATGACTGACTTATGGCCTTCCAAACACAAACATCGACCACCTCTCACAGCATTACCATGCACACAAAAATGCATTTCCGTTTTTGATTTTTACTTCTATTTATATGGAACAAAAATGTTCTAAGGTCATTTTTCGGGTTCTAGACGAAAAACGAACCCATAAACATGTGTTACAATGCCTAATTACTGTAATATGCAGTTTGACCTCGGATGATCTTGACCTGACCCAAGGTCATACACAGCTTAGAATGGTACTTAGAAGTGGCAGACACACGAATCATACCGATTTATCGACTGCTTATGCGTTTAATATCGCAATTTTGCGCGACTATTCCATCCATCGAGACCTTTATGACACAGTCAAACATTTTGTCTTTGACGTGACCTGTGACGTCATCGGTGAACCCGAGGTCAACAATATTAGGTTTTCCTCGATAAATTTCCCAGACATATCGAATTCCGTTTGCATTTTTTAAATCGGTCGGGTAGTTCCGAAGATCCGAGGCGAGGGGGGGGCGGTAGCCCCCCCCCCCCCCCCCCCCCCCCCCCCCCCCCCCCCTCACACACACACACACACCCCATCCCCAGTAAGTCGCGTTATGGAAAATACCCCAGTAACTCCCGGGTTACAGGAAATAGTTCACCTTCAACATTAGTTGTAAACTGAGATAGCAGTTTTGTAGCCCGTGTTGGGAAACCCCTATCTGCGAATTTTCTTGACTGAAAAGACTCCAGCCGAATATATTTGAGTTTTTGGCGAAGGAATGCGGTGCTGGCGAAAGAATGTTGTACTAGTTCTAGCCCGGACAGAGGCTATACCATCAGCCAATCAGCTTGCAGCTGGTGCTAGCAAGCGAATCGCCGGCCGCCGGTTGGCACATCTCCAATGCGAGTCTATCTTTACGCGACTACTTTCGAATCTGATTGGCTGAACCATTTTTTACATTCGCGTGACGTCAGCACTCTGACTCAGAGAGTATGCATATAGTTTTGCTAAACAATACAAGTTTACGGCCTTCTGTCCTGAATCGGCGCGATATAAGGCCATTTTTGACAATATAAAAATAAATTGTATTAAATATAATCAAATCGTGTTAGTAAATGCACTCTTTTGCAGTTGTATAAGCTTTAAACACGTTTAAGACATATGACAGGGACCTCAATGCTCATTTAGTCCATTATTTCAGAAATTATCAGCGTTGAAACTTGGGCGTTTTTCGAGACTAGTATCAGATAACGAGTACTTGATCAGCACTACTGTCCACCACTTTTATCTTAAGATCAATTTTAGAGTTTTGAATTATCTGCAAGTCCTACACTGGATCACAAAATTATTATGCAATTCAAAACTGACGGGACTTTATATTACTACACACTGTTCGTTGAGGTTTTGTGTTTTTGTGGTTTTCTTTTCTCTGGCCTTTAGCGTTGAGAATTTGGTGGTGGCGTATTCATTTTTTGGCATGAAAATTCATGAAAAATATAGAATTTTATGGGAAAACTAGGTAACTGCTGCTGTCGTTGGAACAAAACAAGTTTATTTTCTTTCAAATATTGCTTATTTTACCGGAAATATGCCATACGTGAGGTGTTTTTATTAGCATAAAAGAGATGACTGGCTCTGCCTCAGCCGGTCCTGCAGACAATACGCGGTGGCATCACCGCGCACTTTGGAATGTCCTTACGTGCAGAAGAGGTCATTTCCAGAAAAATGTGGCTACCGTGGGACTTCTACCACCTTTATAAGTACGTTTTACTATGTAACTCAATTATTCTGGGAAAAAACCGTATAATCCCTTTAAAAGCGACCAATGTACCATAACCATGTTATTCTTGTACCACTGGTAATCTCATATCCGTATTCTCCATCGGATACGAAGACTCTCGCTTCTAAAATAACTCCACATAACGGATCCTCCTACTTGGATTTTTAACGTTTTCCTATCATTTTTTAAAACTTAAGGAACGTATATTATCGCAAAACAGCGTGCCATCTTCGTGAACTAACTAGATTTAACCCTATTAGTGGCAGGCTCCTGGCTACCCCTATTAGTGGCAGGGAAAGCGGATTCCGCCCCCCCCCCCCGGAGATCTCGTGATCTACTCGTCCGATTTTCACAAATCAAACGGAGTTTGATTCCCCTTAAAATTATCTACATTTCTAAAAAAAATAAAAAAGACGAAATGTTTGATAAGGGGAAACAGGGGGGGGGGGCAGAAATTACAAATATTAGAGGCGATCCAACACAGCTGCCATGTTTATCAACCGATTGCAACGCAACCAATGGGGATCGATAGCGATTGAATTGGGGATTGATATATGATTGTAACTTTTGAAAATTCGAAAATCATAGTGCGTTTTCAGGTCACTAAATTTGGGGGGTAAAATAAATGCCTTATAAAACAGTCTTTTTCTCGTTCTTTTATAAATGAAATGGTGCGCTATTGTGACATCGGACATAACAGTTATAAAGCATATTTGCATTCATAGGCGGTGCCAGGTTAGCGAAAAAGGGAGGCAAAATATAAAAAATAACTTCCTGTAAACCTCCCCTCTAAGTCCCTGAAACCGCCTCTACCGTGCAATATTTATTATAGTTCACTAAAATAAACTAATTTGCGCTTGTTTCAATCACCGTAAACCTATGTAACTCCTTTATACTGCAGGCAGTTAGGAAGAAGCCGTGAAGATCGCATCTCCATATTATCGCCAAATGTCACAACAAAAATCCTCCAAAACTGGGCCCTGGAACCGCCTCTGTTAAGGTTAGGAACTTAAAATTTTGACTCCATATACGGAATTCAATTCTAGGAAAAGTCCCCAAATTTCATGGGTCTGTTCCTAGCCGTTCGGGAGATATCTGCGAAAAACCTGAGGGGTGGGCATAATCTTCCCCCCTGCCACTAGTAGGGTCAAAGGTGTAGTTTTCCCGCCGATTATCTGTTACGAAAGTCATAGCTGTTTCTGTCACTTCGGTCAGTGAATACCAGCAGCACTATTTGTTTCGCCTCAGCGTAGTTAGCATTTAAAGCATTGCCGGGTTAATGCCTCTCCTGAACTAACCGCCTGTCAACACAAATAGTACCTATCTGACTGGAACAGCTTTATTGAGTACCAGTTTTGCTCCTAGAATTATAATTCAAAATCGTAGAAAGAAGAGAAACATGTTTACATGTTTTTCTGAGTTCGAAGATTTCCACTGGGCTGTCGCTCGGAAAGTGGGAGGTGTGCGTGTGTGTGCGTGTGCGGGGTGTCCCACGGAGCATATTGGAGCCCAAACGGCCCAGCGTTTCGACGCGGGCGGCACCGTTCGATGCGGCAAAACGGCGGACAGATGATAGTACCATTTTCGGGTCAATTGATGGCACGTGGCACGTGCCAAGTGCCAAAAAGTGGGCGCCAACATTTATTTATTGTATTTTTCGCCTCCTCAGGCCACACGGTTGGTGACACAGACTTGATACTCCCATGTCACGTGCGCGATACAGCGGTTCAAAATCCATTAATGGCTGCCGATCCTGAGGGGGCAAAATAAACCCTCCAGGGGAGTAAAACCAAATTACGATTTTGAAGGAGCGGGCCTCCGCTGTCAGCTGGTGCCGGCCGGCTGTGGATACTGTGCCGCACAGCAGGATACTGTGCCGCACGTCACCCAGTGGCGGCTTGTGGTGACGTCACAGTGTGAGGTCACCGCAACCAAGGTTACTTTACTAATAAGGTTTACCCACGAGGGAGAAACGACTCCCGGGGTGACGTCACAGTATTTGGCAACAATATTTTGCAATATGGTAGCAAATAAACAAAGTCGTTTATGGCGCGGCGATTCTCATCATTTATCACGAATTCCCAAGTACAAACCTACAGTGAAAAAGATCTGTGCTTTATGTATTTTGGTCTTTGTTTTGAGTGTGATCATGATTATTGATTCATGGGAAGATTAGTGGGATTTACTGTTGCTATCAATTGGGTAATAGTTCAGTAATTCACCCCCAGTTAATGGTGTTCTTGAAGTCCATATTAGAAGAGAGTAGTAATACAACAAACAGAAAAGTGTGCTAGTAATACCAAAGCTTTGCGGTCACCAAAAACAATAAATAATCAAACCTGACCTAACCCTTACAGCAATTACGGTCACAGGGACCCACATTTATAATGGTTCTCTTGCTGTGCTGCAGCACCTACCGGGGTGACACCAGACAGCCCCCAGACCCGCCTAGACCATCTTGTAGACAGTCAAAGATAGCCTACTTTTCAGTCTGTTTTAATCAGGCCTATGTCATCCCAATGCCTCCAACATGATTGGGTGGTTTGGTCAAATGACGTGTACCTATTCTGGTGTTTACAAATGCTGTACATGACCGCAACGGCCAATCAGCGGTGGCCTGGCCGGCTGGGGCCAAATTACGGAATTATCGTACGATTTTGACCCCAAGGCAATGCCCTGATGGCATTGCCGGCCTCTAGTTTATTGACAGTATAGAGTACTATGTAAGAAAACAAGGGAACACGTCTTTCCTGTGTAGGCCGTTACCCGGCCGTGAGTGACCTGGACGTGGCCCGGTGCCCTGACCCGACCCTGACCCGATCCTGACCCGACCCCATGCCCGGCAGGCGGAGCGTGTGGTCAGCTCGGAGCTGGCGCCGGTCCGGTACGTGCGTGAGCTGTGGTGCGGCGCCGACTCCCAGTGCGCCGAAGGAGAGCAGCGGGCAGCGCGTGCTGTCGCCGCCGCCGCGGGAAGCTCCTGAGCCGGACCTGTGGGCGCCGAGACGGATCGGCGGGGCGCTGCTCGTCACCGTCAGCCTCTGTGTGGGGGCAGTGGCCGTCATCAGTCTGTACTGAACCGACTCCGGGCATAGCAGTCAGTCTCATCTCTCATCGCCGTCGCCAAGATTTTCTCCCGTCTGGCCTCCAAAACTTTTCCGGCACGGTCTCCGAGACGTTTCTTCGCGTCCGACTCTAGTCGATTCTGAAGACTGAAGTCGGTTCAAATCGGCCCAAACCTCGTAGAATTGTCACATGCTCCTACTTGCGCGCTGCCACGGCAGTGCGGGAGCGCAACGCCGAAAGCTTCGCCGCCTTAAGTAAATTAAGGACAACCGTGGATGCATTTGTGTACCTAATCTAAGAGCTAGGTATAGCAAGTACCTCGTGCCACCCGATGGTTCAGACAAGAACGCGAAGTAGTTCTTACAACTGACTACGTTTATGTTGAAAACTACGAGCGATATCCAAGTGAGAGCCCAACCATTTATTGGTAACAACTATTCGTTTGCTATACGACTTGGCGATTCTCGCATCTTTTTTTCGCATCATATTTAACGTTACCGCAGTGGGATGCTCGATCACCTCTGGTTCGTAACTTCGCAATTAGCAGCCAGTATGCGGTACTAGAAGATGACGTTGCTTTATATATTGCGCAGTTCGACAGCAGCAACCATTGTTTATATTTACGAGCCGTTGTAAGACATGCATTGCGTTGTAATGGATCGATGTTTTGT
>JAXIVJ010008998.1:32500-47500 GCA_036785665.1 Chirona hameri
ACACGCGCACTGGAGGGGGAGGTGAAATCCACTCACCCCTCCTGTTTTTGTGTGTGAATATCTCCTGATTTTACCGCTCGATATGCATTATGGTTGATGTAACTGCTGAAAAATGAGCGGCGCGTCGTCTTAAAGGGAAATAATGACCTTTTGATTTTGTTAGCAACAATTTCTTAGGCTCCCGTTATATTTTTTTAATTATTTTATTTAAATTTAAGAATTAAATAAAATTATTCCCAAATTCAAAGTTGTAAGTTTGGAAGAAATACAAAACAAGTACCTTGTGTACATCATGAAGGTCATTGACAAATTCGTCCTTCCCTACCATTGTTAACATCGAGTGCGGCATTTGTGGAGCCTCTGTGACATTTCCGATCAAACTGAGCGCTGCTCGGACACCCGCTAGTAGCGCTTTCGTTCTCCATGGCAACCAGGCGTCAGCCAATCAAAAGCCAGAAAGGGAATACGTTCTGGCTTTTCATTGGCTCACGCCTGGTTGCCATGGAGAACGAAAGCGCCACTAGCGTGCGTTCGAGCAGCGCAATGATCCGTGAAGCATCCGTGATGCATGCCTGACTATCAGTATAAGTCATGAATAACAACAACATGCAAACTATACCAACTCGAATAAAATAAGAGCGGAATGAATTGAACCCCAGGCAAGCTAGTATTCGCAAAGCACTCGGCACTGCGCCACAATGGCAAAAGGTGAGGGAAATGCATATTGGATACAATATTATTACGTCACAAGTTTCTGAAGTGTCAACTACTATGAAATACAGTGATAAAATACCTTTAATAATGATTAACAAGAAAATTCAAACTTAAAAACAATCATTTGAATAAGTCTTTAATTAGCTTTTTATTTATTTATTTATTCAAGTAATCACCAACAGGGTTGCCCCCACTAACAGGTGAAGTCACGGGACATCAGGCAGCACACACACAATATAAAATATGACAAACAAACATTCCAAACATCAGTAAAATACACAATAAATAATTCATAAGAACTTTAAACAAGAAGTAAAAATATATACGGCAAAAGCGTTAAAGGACAATGGCATTTAATAAAGGTACACGCTAAAAGTGTTTGTAAAAACACCACAATACTAACAACTAAAAGGATGAAATGTGTTTCAAGACATGAGCTTTAAAAGTGCCAGAAGCGTCAGCAAAGAAGTCTGCCTCTGGAATGTTACGTAAAAATAAGTTGACTAGTTGAGGTACCCTATAGAATAACCCCCGTTTCACGGTGTTGACACGCGGACGGGGCTCATAAAACAGTCTTTGTGTGCGGATTGATCGAGTGGGTGCATGGAGAGAAAAACTGCGCAGGAGGATGTGAGAATCTAATCTGGAGTTAAAAATATTCCTGATGAACAGCAGATCGTGCTGAACTCGCCGTGAGGCTAATGACGGTATCCGGAAGTGATTCAGCAGATCACTATATTCTAGGGAAATGGCATGTCCGGAGGCTGTGTTTGATAAAAGCCAGATCAGGAATTTATGCTGCACTCGATCAATCCGCACTGTGTGGGTATCGGCCGCTCCCGTCCAGATCACACTACCGTATTCTAAAATCGAGCGAACGTTGGAGAAGTAGGCGCACATCAATGCATTCCTGCTGAATTTTGACCTTCCTGCTCCTGTTTGAAAGGATCGAAAAAGTAGTCCAAGGCTTCGGTTTGCCCTGCTGACAATATTGCTCACATGAGAAGAGAAAGTGAGCTTGGTATCTAAAATGATACCCAGGTCGCGAATCTCTCCAACGTGCTCGAGTTTCGTGGCATTAATAAAATACTCTGTCTGGACGGGCGCGCGCCTGAGGGTGATAGTGAACGAC
This sequence comes from Chirona hameri, assembly GCA_036785665.1. Lineage (NCBI taxonomy): Eukaryota > Metazoa > Arthropoda > Thecostraca > Balanomorpha > Balanidae > Chirona > Chirona hameri. The sequence goes on from JAXIVJ010008998.1 coordinate 34,347, forward strand.
TTGCATTTACTTGGATTTAGAGTGAGTCCCCATCTGACGGACCAGGCTGTCAGTCGACCGAGATCCTGCTGCAGCAGTAGTCCGTCAGATGGTGAGACAATTTTGCGGAAAATTTTAACGTCGTCGGCGTACATAAGGCAGCCGCAATCGACTTCGCGCGGTAAATCATTTATGAATAGTGAAAACAGCAGCGGAGCCAAAAGAGATCCTTCCGGAACGCCCGAGAGTACGTTTGTCCATTTGGACGTTTTGCCGTTCACGATGACCCTCTGACGCCTATCGGACAGATACGAGACGAACCAGTTCAAGGCAAGTTCCTCCAACTTATAGGAATGTTTTAGTTTGTGAATAAGAAGCGAATGATTCACGCTTTGAAAAGCAGCCGAGTAGTCTGTATATATAGTGTCCGTCTGGTATCCGTCCGATATGGCTTCCCACGCTGACTGAAGATAAACGGCGAGGTTAGAAATACAGGAACGCCTAGGGATAAAACCATGCTGCTCATTGCACAGGGCCGGTGAAACATGGCGGTAGAGCTGGTCGTAAACTAGGCGCTCGAGTATCTTTCCGAAGAGAGGAAGCAGGGATACTGATCGATAATTTGATGGGTTCTTCTTATCACCCTTTTTGAATATAGGAATGATGCTTGCCTGCCTCCACCTCTCCGGAAAGACACCCGAACTAATGGAGGCGTTACATATCCTAGTAACTGGAACCACCAGCTCATCCGCACATTCAACAATAATGCGAGCGCTGATGTTATCAGGGCCGCAGGCCTTGTTAACAGGTACTGACTTCAAGGCAGTTCGAACAGCAGCTTCTGACACATTGAAGCGAGACAGGCTGTCAATTATTTCGTAGTCAGGCGCCTCAGGCAAAGCGGTTGCATTCGGCTGAGTAAATTTCGCGGCAAAGGCATCACTAAGCAGTTCAGCACGGCCCCGATCGTCAGTAACAGTGTTACCATCGGATGCACGGAGTACAGGTGAAATAGACGATTTGTTAGTGACACTTTTTAAAAACGACCAATATCGCTTCGGGTTAGTTTTAAAATCTTCAGTCAGCCCGCGCAGATATTGAAAGTATCTATCATATATTGAAAGTATCTATCATTTGACAAGGTTTTGAACGCTCTCCTTCTATCTATAAACAACTCAGCCTTGGCCTCCTGAACGGGGTTTCGACGCATGCGGCGATATGCTGCTTCCTTCAAGCGCAAAGCGGCGCGTACCGCACTATCAAACCACGGTGGCACCCTGCGCCGGAGGACCACCGTGGGGACGTGGTCGGCGATGGCGGAGTTCAGTAGGGTGTAGAAGGTGTCTACTGCCTCGTCGACGCCGATGCCGTCCAGCAGTCCCCACGGGATCAGGGATAGACTCCGGCGCAGACCATCGAAGTCTGCTCGCTTGTAATTAAAGACAGAGCGTCTGTTCAGGAGAGGGGAACGGCGCCCCGGCACGGTAATAGTAGCGACAGTCTCTCTGTGGTCGGTTTTTAACACACTGTCTCTTACATCAACACGGGTCGGCAGTCGACTGGTGAGCACCAAATCTAGCACACTCTCCCCCCTGGTGGGTTCACACACCCATTGTTTCAGCCCTAGAGCGTCACAGTCATCAATAAAGCGGACCGCTCTGTTGGTTTGTCTCTGAAATTTGGGGACTGCACCATCTTCCGACGCCGACCACCCTATCTCTGGCAGGTTAAAATCACCCGCGACGATCAGTCGATAGTCCTGAGGCCGGACGGCGGTGAGAGCCTCCGTTATCCTCTTCAGCGCGGCATCATCATCGGGCGGCCGGTAGCACACCGCCACCGTCACCGCCGCGCTCTGCAGGCGTATCAGCAGCATCTCCGCTCCGTCCGGGTCCGGGAGCTGCAGAGGCGACAGAGACGACCGCACGGCGCAGGCCACCCCGCCGCCGAGGGATCCGCGGTCGCGCCGAAACCAAGTGTGCTGTTCGAAGCCGAGACCAAGCTCGGAGTCGGCGACGTTGTCGTTTAACCAGGTCTCGGTGATCGCGACGACATCGTAGCGGTCGAGTACAGGGGCGCATGCTCGGAGATCGCCCAGCTGTTTCTTCAAACTCCGCGCATTAACATGATATGCGGTTAGAGTTTTAACTCGAAATCAGTTTCAACTCGAAATCTTTCAACTCGAAATCAGATATATTTTGCAATGCTTCACAAGAATGGCACCAATGACGTCATTAACAAAGCCTGCTACGGGACTTGGGTATACTAATCAGGAACAACTCGCCAAGTGCGCCGAGATGGTTAAGTGCGCCGAGAAGCATGACAATGACTTTGTAAACAAATCGCCGACGCTAAATAGGTCGCCGTCGATGTGCATCGATGAGCTTCTGATTTAATTGCCAGTTTTGTGTTATTGTTCGTTAGTTTTTTTGGGAAAAATTATTATTTTTCATGATAAAATAAAGCATAGTGTTATATACAGCCACAGACAAACTATACACAAATCCTAATGTTGAAAACAAATGAATCGAATTGCAAAAATTGAGGGTCGCAACCACTAACTATGCCGCGTTGATGTGCATCGATGAGCTTCCGATTTTATTGCCACTTTTTCCAATCGCTGTTAGTTTTAGAAGATCGCCGGGCATATAATCATAACAAGCAGAACGCACAATATATTTTCCACTCCATTGCGTAAAAAAATAATACGGGAAAAGCCCGCAGCTTGATGAGGACCAAAAGTACTTGACAAAAGGTCAGAAATAGTGCAAGTACCGGTCGTTAAAAGTGTGGAACGCTTATCAACTTTAACTTGAAATATCTTTCGGTAGGAAAGTTTTCATGCAAAATGTGATGAATTTACAATATATTTTGATCTCGTCTGGGGATTTCAAGTGCTAGCTCCATTTTAGTGGAAAAAGGTCATTATTTCCCTTTAAAGGAAATAGTTCACCTTGGAAATTTTTTACCAAACACAATTTGATTATATTTTTAATACAATTTCTTCTTATATTGTCAAAAATGGCCTTATATCGTTCCGATTCAGGCCAGAAGGCCGTACATTTTTATTGTTCATCAAAACTATATGCATACTCTCTGAGTCAGAGTCCTGACGTCACGCGAATGCAAACAATGGTTCAGTCAATCAGATTCGAAAGTAGTCGCGTAAGGATAGACTCGCATTGGAGATGTGCCAACCGGCAGCCGCGGTTCGCTTGCTGTCACCAGCTGCAAGCTGATTGGCTGACGGTATAGCCTCTGCCCGGGATAGAACCAGTACAACATTCTTTCACCAGCACCGCATTCCTTCGCCAAACAATCCAATATATTCGGCTGGAAAGTCTTTTCAGTCAAGAAAAATTGCAGATAGGGATTTCCCAACACGGGCTACAAAACTGATATCTCAGTTTAAAACTAATGTTGAAGGTGAACTATTTCCTTTAAAGGAAATAGTTCACCTTGGAATTTTTTTACCAAACACGATTTAATTATATTTGTTAATACAATTTATTTTTATATTCTCAAAAATGGCCTTATATCGCGCCGATTCAGGACAGAAGGCCGTACATTTGTATTGTTTATCAAAAATCAAAACTATATGCATACTCTCTGAGTCAGAGTCCTGACGTCACGCGAATGTAAAAAATGGTTCAGCCAATCAGATTCGAAAGTAGTCGCGTAAGGATAGACTCGCATTGGAGATATGCCAACCGGCGGCCGGCGGTTCGCTTGCTAGCACTAGCTGCAAGCTGATTGGCTGATGGCATAGCCTCTGCCCGGGCTAGAACCAGTACAACATTCTTTCGCCAGCACCGCATTCCTTCGCCAAAAAAACTATAAATATTCGGCTGGAGTCTTTTCAGTCAAGAAAACTTGCAGATAGGGGTTTCCCAACACGGGCTACAAAACTGCTATCTCAGTTTAAAACTAATGTTGAAGGTGAACTATTTCCTTTAAAGGAAATAGTTCACCGAGGTGGCGCTGGCGGGGGCTCTCATATGTGGAAATACGAATATTTATAAATGAACTTGTGCATGCTTTTCCGAATAGCAAAATGTAAACAAACAAAAACAATACAGTGCTACGTATACATTTCATGATTCGTTTTTTTTAGAGCAGTGGGCAGCTGACAACACTACTATAGCAATGTTAGCTCTTCTGGACTAAAATGTAACTGTTAAAAGGTTGGTTTGCTTAGCTCAAATTATGAGCAATCGGCCGGCATCGGTGGAATTATACCAGCACTGCTGGAAACAAAAACTTGACACATTTGCTATGCTGTGGGTAGGGTATGCCCATAGGCGTAGGAACAGGGAGGGGAGGGGGGGCAACCGCCCTCTCTCCCCCCCCCCCCCCCCCCCAACATATTTTATTTTAACATTACGTCTATGGGCGTTGCATGGAAATAATCGACTTCAGAATGCCTTCTGCCCCCCCCCCCCCCCCCCCCCAACTTGAACATAGTTCCTACGCCCCCGGGTATGCCCTTTGCTAAAAATGAACGTTTACCGTTTTCTAGTGGAAAAACAAACGAGCAAAAACGAGCAACTTTGCTAAAAACGAGCAACGTCTTTGATGAATTAACCCTCGCCCTACGGGCCTGACAGGCCCCCCTGTTAACTTCCAAACCAAGCAACTTAGAGCAATGTAGTAAGAACCAGCATGTTGCCTGTCATGAGAGGAATCATGCGATTTTTAACAACAGTATGCGATTTTTAGGTTTCAGGTCAACGGATGACCTTCCAGGTCAAGTGAATGACCTCGGATTTACCACGTCCAGAACAGCGATTTTGCTCTTCAGAAAACCTCAAAATTAGAAATTGATAAATGTAAATGAAAAGGCATGTTCCTAGAGCAGTTTTTGCTCAGAGATATAGGAAAGGTAATTATTTGTTCGTATCTTGTCAAAAAAAGTCAAAAAAAGTTATTAAAAAAATGACGTCATCAGTTTCTTACACTTATGGAGCCATCACTCAGTCAGAAATGAAGATATTGCTTTGAAATTTGGTATGATTATTGTCCATACTCAGTTCTCTCACATATATTCCGGTTTTTCTCACATCTTTGAAAATTTTGATGTGGGGATTTTTCCCAAAAAATCAGTTTAATACAATTTTAGGGGTCAAAAACCCAAAATTGTGAAAATCTGAGATTGCCATTTGAAAGAGAATGACATTTTGTATCTTTGGTGAATTGTGTTTGCACTTTGCTTTAAAACTCTATTTTCTACGATTTTTCAAATATTTATAATTTTTTACCAACATGACGTCATCAAAACGTCATTATTTCCAAAATTGTTCAACCAATTTTGTAACGTTAGAACTCTGCGTTATCAATGTACTCTCTTTATTCAGGTTATGAGTGGTAGCAGACGACACAAGACCGAGACTCCCAGGCTCACACGCCGCGCCACATCCTCGCCACGCTCCTCCCCTCATACATGTGCTGCCATCTGTCCGTTATGTGCCGCAACCGCAGTGTTCATCATCTCTGGTAGATGGCATACAATGTAGTGCTCGGAGCTCCGGTCACACAAATGTCTCATCCCTTTTCCTACAAAAGAAAAGGAAAAAACATAATTAACCGGAAATGCGGGCATAGCATATCAGCAAACAACGAGACACTGGAATCGGCATAGAACAGCACGTAAGGCAACAAGTCTACACAGCTGCCCTTTTTGATTTTGGCGAATGAGCAAGAATGTACATAATACTAACTAACGACACATCAGTCATACAGAAGCTCAAAACGATTCAGGGAACATAATCAGACAAGTAAGCCGGAGGACGGGTATGGCGTTGAGGACGGCGAGTGTGGCTTTCGGGGCGCACGGCACGTGCGGTCGCCGGTGAACGAGGCGCAACAGTGGGAGATGACGGTGGACTCATGTCGAGAGATGGCTCACAGGACGTCCGGGGACGGGGGGTGAGTTGTTCATCTGAGCTGGCGAGCGGAGCACGCACCGGGGCCGACTGTGCGGGGGAATCCAACACACGGTCAGTCGGCTCAGCACCGGTGCGATCAACAGTTACTGGTGGCGGGTCACAGGTAGCTAACAACTGGCGTAGATTGCGCCGATACGTGACGTCATTCACGCGCACCCAATAGGAACGCGGCCCTGCCGTTCCCACACAGATACCTGGAGACCAAATGCTCTGGCCAGGAGGCGCATGCGAATCGGCTGGTCCGGGGAGAGGGGGGCGAGTGGCCGGCTATGTCGGTCGTAATATTTCGCCTGGCGTGATTTCTGGGCAGTGAGGTCACGTGGGACAGAAGTCGGGTACGTGGGAAGCAGGTTCGACCTGGGCGTGGGCAGGAATGTACGACAGGCACGCCCAAACATTTTCTGCGCAGGAGACATATCGGAGCCTTCACTTGGCGAATTACGCCACATCATTAGCGCCCAGAGCGGGTCCTCACCAGAAGCGATGGCCTTACGCATCAGTGCCTTAGCCGTTGTGACGGCGTTCTCAGCCTTACCGTTAGACTGCGGGTATCCCGGACTGGAGGTTACCTGGTGAATGTCCATCCGGACTGGAGGTTACCTGGTGAATGTCCATCCCGGACTGGAGGTTACCTGGTGAGTGTCCATCCCGGACTGGAGGTTACCTGGTGAATGTCCATCCCGGACTGGAGGTTACCTGGTGAATGTCCATCCCGGACTGGAGGTTACCTGGTGAATGTCCATCCCGGACTGGAGGTTACCTGGTGAGTGTCCATCCCGGACTGGAGGTTACCTGGTGAATGTCCATCCCGGACTGGAGGTTACCTGGTGAATGTCCATCCCGGACTGGAGGTTACCTGGTGAGTGTCCATCCCGGACTGGAGGTTACCTGGTGAATGTCCATCCCGGACTGGAGGTTACCTGGTGAATGTCCATCCCGGACTGGAGGTTACCTGGTGAATGTCCATCCCGGACTGGAGGTTACCTGGTGAATGTCCATCCCGGACTGGAGGTTACCTGGTGAGTATCCAACCCGGACTGGAGGTTACCTGGTGAATGTCCATCCCGGACTGGAGGTTACCTGGTGAATGTCCATCCCGGACTGGAGGTTACCTGGTGAATGTCCATCCCGGACTGGAGGTTACCTGGTGAATGTCCATCCCGGACTGGAGGTTACCTGGTGAATGTCCATCCCGGACTGGAGGTTACCTGGTGAATGTCCATCCCGGACTGGAGGTTACCTGGTGAATGTCCATCCCGGACTGGAGGTTACCTGGTGAATGTCCATCCCGGACTGGAGGTTACCTGGTGAATGTCCATCCCGGACTGGAGGTTACCTGGTGAATGTCCATCCCGGACTGGAGGTTACCTGGTGAATGTCCATCCCGGACTGGAGGTTACCTGGTGAATGTCCATCCCGGACTGGAGGTTACCTGGTGAATGTCCATCCCGGACTGGAGGTTACCTGGTGAATGTCCATCCCGGACTGGAGGTTACCTGGTGAGTGTCCATCCCGGACTGGAGGTTACCTGGTGAATGTCCATCCCGGACTGGAGGTTACCTGGTGAGTGTCCATCCCGGACTGGAGGTTACCTGGTGAATGTCCATCCCGGACTGGAGGTTACCTGGTGAATGTCCATCCCGGACTGGAGGTTACCTGGTGAATGTTCATCCCGGACTGGAGGTTACCTGGTGAATGTCCATCCCGGACTGGAGGTTACCTGGTGAGTGTCCATCCCGGACTGGAGGTTACCTGGTGAATGTCCATCCCGGACTGGAGGTTACCTGGTGAATGTCCATCCCGGACTGGAGGTTACCTGGTGAATGTCCATCCGGACTGGAGGTTACCTGGTGAATGTCCATCCCGGACTGGAGGTTACCTGGTGAATGTCCATCCCGGACTGGAGGTTACCTGGTGAATGTCCATCCCGGACTGGAGGTTACCTGGTGAATGTCCATCCCGGACTGGAGGTTACCCTGGTGAGTGTCCATCCCGGACTGGAGGTTACCTGGTGAATGTCCATCCCGGACTGGAGGTTACCTGGTGAATGTCCATCCCGGACTGGAGGTTACCTGGTGAATGTCCATCCCGGACTGGAGGTTACCTGGTGAGTATCCAACCCGGACTGGAGGTTACCTGGTGAATGTCCATCCCGGACTGGAGGTTACCTGGTGAGTATCCAACCCGGACTGGAGGTTACCTGGTGAATGTCCATCCCGGACTGGAGGTTACCTGGTGAATGTCCATCCCGGACTGGAGGTTACCTGGTGAATGTCCATCCCGTGCTGGAGGTTACCTGGTGAATGTCCATCCCGGACTGGAGGTTACCTGGTGAGTGTCCATTCCCGGACTGGAGGTTACCTGGTGAATGTCCATCCCGGACTGGAGGTTACCTGGTGAGTGTCCATCCCGGACTGGAGGTTACCTGGTGAATGTCCATCCCGGACTGGAGGTTACCTGGTGAATGTCCATCCCGGACTGGAGGTTACCTGGTGAATGTCCATCCCGGACTGGAGGTTACCTGGTGAATGTCCATCCCGGACTGGAGGTTACCTGGTGAATGTCCATCCCGGACTGGAGGTTACCTGGTGAATGTCCATCCCGGACTGGAGGTTACCTGGTGAATGTCCATCCCGGACTGGAGGTTACCTGGTGAATGTCCATCCCGGACTGGAGGTTACCTGGTGAGTGTCCATCCCGGACTGGAGGTTACCTGGTGAGTGTCCATCCCGGACTGGAGGTTACCTGGTGAGTGTCCATCCCGGACTGGAGGTTACCTGGTGAATGTCCATCCGGACTGGAGGTTACCTGGTGAATGTCCATCCCGGACTGGAGGTTACCTGGTGAGTGTCCATCCCGGACTGGAGGTTACCTGGTGAATGTCCATACCCGGACTGGAGGTTACCTGGTGAATGTCCATCCCGGACTGGAGGTTACCTGGTGAGTGTCCATCCCGGACTGGAGGTTACCTGGTGAATGTCCATCCCGGACTGGAGGTTACCTGGTGAATGTCCATCCCGGACTGGAGGTTACCTGGTGAATGTCCATCCCGGACTGGAGGTTACCTGGTGAGTGTCCATCCCGGACTGGAGGTTACCTGGTGAATGTCCATCCCGGACTGGAGGTTACCTGGTGAATGTCCATCCCGGACTGGAGGTTACCTGGTGAATGTCCATCCCGGACTGGAGGTTACCTGGTGAATGTCCATCCCGGGCTGGAGGTTACCTGGTGAATGTCCATCCCGGACTGGAGGTTACCTGGTGAATGTCCATCCCGGACTGGAGGTTACCTGGTGAATGTCCATCCCGGACTGGAGGTTACCTGGTGAATGTCCATCCCGGACTGGAGGTTACCTGGTGAATGTCCATCCCGGACTGGAGGTTACCTGGTGAATGTCCATCCCGGACTGGAGGTTACCTGGTGAAATGTCCATCCCGGACTGGAGGTTACCTGGTGAATGTCCATCCCGGACTGGAGGTTACCTGGTGAATGTCCATCCCGGACTGGAGGTTACCTGGTGAGTATCCAACCCGGACTGGAGGTTACCTGGTGAATGTCCATCCCGGACTGGAGGTTACCTGGTGAATGTTCATCCCGACTGGAGGTTACCTGGTGAATGTCCATCCCGGACTGGAGGTTACCTGGTGAATGTTCATCCCGGACTGGAGGTTACCTGGTGAATGTCCATCCCGGACTGGAGGTTACCTGGTGAGTGTCCATCCCGGACTGGAGGTTACCTGGTGAATGTCCATCCGGGCTGGAGGTTACCTGGTGAGTGTCCATCCCGGACTGGAGGTTACCTGGTGAATGTCCATCCCGGACTGGAGGTTACCTGGTGAATGTCCATCCCGGACTGGAGGTTACCTGGTGAATGTCCATCCCGGACTGGAGGTTACCTGGTGAATGTCCATCCGGACTGGAGGTTACCTGGTGAGTGTCCATCCCGGACTGGAGGTTACCTGGTGAATGTCCATCCCGGACTGGAGGTTACCTGGTGAATGTCCAAACGTGCGTAGGAATGCACGGAATTCAGAGCTACTGAAGGGGGCCCGTTATCACTGACCAATGTCTCCGGGATGCCATAGCGCGCAAACTGAGCAGATAATGCTGATATGACATGAGCTGCTGTAGTACGAACCAATCGGTCGATTTCCACAAAGTTTGAGTAGTAATCTACCAGTATGAGGTACATGGACCCATTCAATTCGAAAAGATCTGTACCGAGTTTGGCCCAGGGACGCGGGCAGTGTCAGAAAAGTGGTCCGTTTCTCCATTTTTCTGAACTTGGAAGTTTTGTTCCGTGAAATCTTTGACTGTAAAGAATGATTTTTTAGTCTGCGGGTGCAAATGGCTGACGAGCATACAAAATAGACTGATACTTGACTTTCCGAACAATGGCCGGAACGTGACAGTGATCCGACACAAATTTTCACACACAAAATCGTAAGTCGGAACCTCCAAATTCCCAACATTCGAAATTTCTGCAGTGATTCAGGGCAGGAAAACTGGTACTTTTCCAAAAACAAAATAAACCAAAAACTTTTTAAAACCTCCCAAAAAGTTTTTGCGTATTCAGGTTACAACCCCGCCACCGATACCATCGTCATCGGGGGCCATGGATAACCCTGGGACACTAAAAACACGTTATGCAAAAGACGGCAGTACTTTAGACTGAGACTCGAGCCCAGTTCCCATATACGCATACGCAACGATACAAGGTGAAGGTGAAGGTACCTTTTTAAAGGAAATAGTTCACATTGGAAGAATAAAAATCCCAACAACGATTTGATTATATTTTGAAATACAATGTATTTGTATATTGTCAAAAAATGGCCATACATCGCGCCGATTCAGGACAGAAGGTTGTAAATTATTAATGTTATCCAAACTATATACATACTCTCTGATTCAGGGTCCTCACGTCACGCGAATGAAGAAAAAAATGGCTCAGCCAATCAGATTAGAAAGTAGTTTGCGTAAGAATAGACTCGCATCAGAGAAGTGCCAACCGGCTGCCGGCGGGTTCGCTTGCTAGCACAGTATGCAAGCTGATTGGGCGATTGTATAGCCTTTGCCAGGCGATCGTAAGCACCGCATTCTTTCGCCCCCCCCCCAATATATATATAGTATATAGTATATATATATATATATATAGTATTATATATATATATTATATATATATATATATATATATATATATATATATATATATTATATATATATATATATATATATATATAGTATATATATATATATATATATATATATATATATATATAATATATATATTATATATATATATATAGTATATATATATTATATAGTTATAGTATATATATATATATATATATATATATATATATATATATATATATATATATATATATATATTTATATATAGTATATATATATATATATATACATATACATATACATATACATATACATATACAGATACATATGCATATGCATATGCATATGCATATGCATATGCATATACATACGCATACGCATACGCATGACGCATACGCATACGCATACGCATATGCATATGCATATACATATACATATACATATACATTATACATATAGTACATATATACATATATACATATAGCATATATACATTTATACATACTATACATATATACATATATACATATATATACATATATACATATATACATATATACATATATACATATATACATATATTACATATATACATATATACATATATACATATATACATATATACATATATACATATATACATATATACATATATACATATATACATATATACATATATACATATATACATATATACATATATACATATATACATATATACATATATACATATACTAACTACATATATACATAGTATACATATATACATATATACATATATACATAGATACATATATACAGTATATACATATATACATATATACATATATACATATAATACATATATACATATATACATATATACATATATACATATATACATATATACATATATACATATAGTACATATATACATTATATACATATATACATATATACATATATACATATATACATATATACATATATACATATATACATATATACATATGATACATATATACATATATACATATATACATATATACATATATACATATATTACATATATACATATATACATATATACATATATACATATATACATATATACATATATACATATATACATATATACATATATACATATATACATATATACATATATACATATATACATATATACATATTATACATATATACATATATACATATATACATATATACATATATACATATATACATATATACATATATACATATATACATATATACATATATACATATATACATATATACATATATACATATATACATATATACATATATACATATATATCATATTATACATATATATAACATATATAACATATATACATATATACATATATACATATATACATATATACATATATACATATATACATATATACATATATACATATATACATATATACATATATACATATATACATATATACATATATACATATATACATATATACATATATACATATATACATATATACATATATACATATATACATATATACATATATACATATATACATATATACATATATACATATATACATATATACATATATACATATATACATATATACATATATACATATATACATATATACATATATACATATATACATATATACATATATACAATATATATATACATATATACATATATACATATATACATATATACATATATACATATAGTACATATAGTACATATATACATATATACATATATACATATATACATATATACATATATACATATATACATATATACATAATATACATATATACATATAGTACATATATTACATATATACATATATACATATATACATATATACATATATACATATATACATATATACATATATACCATATATACATATATACATATATACAATATACATATATACATATATACATATATACATATATACATATATACATATATACATATATACATATATACATATATACATATATACATATATACATATATACAATAATACATATATACATATAGTACATATATACATATATACATATATACATATATACATATATACATATATACAT
>JAXIVJ010008999.1:5000-22500 GCA_036785665.1 Chirona hameri
ACAAGGTGCCACCCAATTTTTGGAGGCTAGAGAGAACAGGAGCAGGGTGAATTTCGGTAGACCTCTTGGGTGGAGCCAGGGCTGATTTGGACAAGCCGGTGTGCGGGGCAGGGCGGAGTTCCGCATGCCTGGGACTTCGGCAGACCGGGGAAAAGGCCAGGGTTGATTTTGTGAAGCCGGGGAACGGGGTGGGTGGATTTTGTCTGGCCCGAGTGCAAAATTGTCTGTTTGCCATTCACTTCTTTAACTGAGGTGTTGTGTTCTATCGTGAGCATTCCACAGTTTTGCTCTATCGCATTTATGAATGGAAAGGACATGAATGCCTCTTTATTGTCATAATTCTGATTATGGTGTCTTTTAATTTTTTGTGCTCCCAAATCCTGGTCTATTCCACGAATTCCACAGTTAAAAATATTCGAGAATATCATCAAGTGTAAAGAACAGTTAATTTAAGTTATCGATTTATTGTAAATTTATTTTCCCTAACTTCTTTGTTATTTTTGTATTTGTATAATTACCCCCCCCCCCCCATTCAACAACACCTTTCACTGACGGCGCCCTCTTGAGTGCTCCCCCCCTTGACGGATTTATAATACGCCACTGACCAGAGGTCATCAAAGGTCAAATTTTCCAAGTTTTGGACTTTACTCCAGAAACCTCCAAATATCTCTGAAACCATGATAACTAGGAACAAACGGAAAAATGCAATAGAAAGCGCTTGTAAAATGAAATCGTCAAGAAGCCTGAAGCTCCTGTCCTTGTCACAATCCCACACATCACCTGAAGCTCCTGTCCTTGTCACAATCACACACATCACCTGAAGCTCCTGTCCTTGTCACAATCCCACACATCACCTGAAGCTCCTGTCCTTGTCACAATCACACACATCACCTGAAGCTCCTGTCCTTGTCACAATCACACACATCACCTGAAGCTCCTGTCCTTGTCACAATCACACCCATCACCTGAAGCTCCTGTCCTTGTCACAATCCCACACATCACCTGAAGCTCCTGTCCTTGTCACAATCCCACACATCACCTGAAGCTCCTGTCCTTGTCACAATCACACCCATCACCTGAAGCTCCTGTCCTTGTCACAATCCCACACATCACCTGAAGCTCCTGTCCTTGTCACAATCACACCCATCACAATGCCGCCATCTGTCGAAACATCGGACACACCGCCCCCGAATGTCCTGACCATCTGTCGAAACATCGGACACACCGCCCCCGAATGTCCTGACCATCTGTCGAAACATCGGACACACCGCCCCCGAATGTCCTCAAGTCTTAGCTCAGATCAATGGTTTAAGCTCCAGAGGTCACCAAAGGTCACGATAGCATTTTCTTCCAAAAATGTTTTTGTGAATAACTTGTTTTTTCTTCCCAAAGATAGTGCAATAATTCGAACGCTATCACATTTGTATTGTCCAGGCGCTATGAACCATAATATACACTGTGATTGGATTAGGTACAATCCAAAATTTGACCTCAGATCATGGTCATCTGGTGACCCAAGTAAGCTATGCTGCATATGGGGAGACGCACCTCGACGAGACAAACACAATGATGTCAGTCGCACGTCTTTATCTTAATTATATCTATAGTTATTGGCAAAAAAGTGCTAGTGACCAGGGGCGTCGCCACAGATTTTTGAGTGTGGGGGGGGGGACGAAGTGCCGAATGAACCATCAGTACGGTTCGCGACAATGTAAAGGAAAATCAGTTTGTACCTTATAATTTGTATTTAGGAACGCAATTTTTAGTTGTAACTACCATATTTATTTTTTACATATTTAGAACTATAACGGGTGATAGATGAAAAACAATAACTTCTTCGGTAATTGTCATGGTATATTGTTCAAACGACTCTATATTCGAGAGGCCCTGCCTCGCGATTCGCTCAATTCTGTTTGGGATACACGTCCTAGTTATTCGTGGTACATAGAAAGCTATTTCATACTAATTATAAGAAGTGGCAGCCACCTGTCCATCCGTCCGTCGTCCGTTCGGATGTCATCCGATTGCTTAATAACTCCGCGCAAGGTGCAGTAAAAAACGCGAAATTTGGCAGGTCAGTGGGAATGTAAGGTCGCACTATCGTAGGAAAATTTTGCGTCGATCCATGTTTACAATAGGCTGCAATTCTAATTATTCTTAATATGCCGTGAATATCAGAACTTAAATGCGCCCTGGCTGCCACTGGACTGGCTTTTTGCTTTTGGGAGACACTGGCTCGGTGGTCATGAGGGTCAGGCTGGCACGTTCTTCTATCTTCTTCATAAGCTCAGCGCATCTCACTGTTCTGCATGCTGGCCGACCCGGGGTGCCCGTGACTGTACCAGGAGGACGGATCACCCTGGGTCCGGTGACTACCGTCCGGCTCGTTGTGCGGGGTAGTCGTGTGTGGACGGCTGACCGAAACGGATGCGGATGAAGTAGCTCATGTACTTGGGGTAATGGATGAATTAGTTATCCGAAAACTACCTCGGTTTGCAAACTTTGAACGCATTTGGGCAGAACATGAACGAAATGGCTTGCATATTTCATTTGATAAATTTAGTCCGAAGCTGTTGAATGGATATATTGCCTAGGTCAGGACCCGGCAAGTTTGACAGACCAGTTAGATTACCGAGCGGAGAGAGATCTTCCGTCAACTAGGGGGGAAATCTACCTTATATGAGCGGCCCGGCCGTAGCCAAGAGGGTCAGAAACTTATTTCTTTGCAGCTATTCGGTCGAAGTGACTGCAAACTTGTTGTTTCTGAAAAACTCAAAACTCTCAAAACTCTGCCGGTGTTTCCTTTCAGCAAGAACAAAGTGTGCCTAAACAACAAATAGGGCACATTAACGCCATAATATGCCCGTTTTCTGCTACCGAAACTCCATTCAAATTCCTGTCAACTTACCTCAAGAAAAGTAAAAATATCGTCCTGATCCCTTTCTCATCCTGATTCGTCCTGATTCTTCCATTGCACCGATACTTTTTCCAAGTGCTTTTATGATATTGAAACCTGCAATATTTCCGAACAAAGTATGGATTTATGTCTCTAAAACTGGAGGGGGGACAATCTCCCCAGCCTTTCCTGGGAGGGGGGACGGTGCACCCCCCCCCCCCCCCCCCCGTCCCCCTACGGCGACACCCTTGCCAGTGACCTCAGATTTCCTCAGTTGACCTTGCAGTGGACACTGAGCAACAATTGCACCCGAGTCATCAAGAATGAGCTAAAATAACATGATCCTGAAATAATTGGTTTGATATAATGCATATTATCGGAATAGGAAGCATTTGTATATTTTCTTTTGACATAATGGGGAGGTCACGAAATTGAGAGTAGATACTTATGGCATGAAAAACTTCTGTGAGTTTCAAATCGAGCGGTCAAACCCTGTGGCTTTGACACGACCTCACACATATTTGGAGGTAATGTCACTTGACGTGACCTGGTGACCTGACCTGAGAGGACCCGAGGTCAAAACCTTTACACAATGTGGGTATTTGATGCCCAAAACAGCTGCGCAAAATTTGGCGACGCTGCGCGTCGCCGTTTTCTCGCTATTCCCGAAAAACCTTATGGAGGGGGGGGGGGGGGGTCAAAGTGACCATCCACCAGGGCAAGGGTTAGGTACACTTGGAATGCTAATATTATTAACATTGAAGGGGAAAAACATTAGGTATTAATGGCATATTGAAATGTCAGCATGCTAAAAATAATCACATTAAACATGAATGTTGCCGACTTGTCACGGTGGGGGGACTGACAATGCAGTTAACTACCCCTACCCACCCCTGATTCCGCCCCGTTCACTGGCAGTCGGCGGCAGAGACCAGCTCTGCACGAGATGGACCAGCTCCGCGGTTGCGCTGCCCGCCTGCCCGGGCGGTCCTTCTACCGCAGCCGGGTGGTGCGGGCCGTCCTGCTGGTCACCGTTGGTATAACACTGACCATCCTGCTGACGGCCCCACACCGGCCCAGACAGCAACAGCTTCATAGCAGGGGGTGAGTCGCCGGCACACGGCTGACAGGCATGTCTAGATCGGGAGACATGTTTTCTGCATGATACATTGTCCTCAGCATTCTACCAACGATATTTTGTCATTAAAGTTATCAATGTCTTTGTCCTGGATTTCTTCACTCAGTGATTTCATTTTATATTTTGCACACTCATTTATGCAGCTTTTTGAGTATATAGGTACCCCGGCACCCGTCTTACCAACGTCCACTACCTTGCCCAGAATACACCGCCAGCAGTCTGATGTCCATCTGACCACTCTGATCATCCTCCGGCCAGGCTGCGGTGCTCTGACCGTCCGTGTGTTACAGGTTCCTGCCGTCGCCTGAGGTGGGGGCGGCGGCGGCGGCGGCGGCTGTCTCACAGCTGCTGCGTCAGAGCAACTCCAGCCAGGCTGCGGTGCTCTGACCGTCTGTGTGTTACAGGTTCCTGCCGTCGCCTGAGGTGGGGGCGGCGGCGGCGGCGGCGGCTGTCTCCCAGCTGCTGCGGCGGCCGTGGCGGCACGGTGCCGAGACAGCCCGCGCCATGTTCTCCTACCTGGAGCACCCGGAGCCGTGCTGCCGGCGCCTGACTCCCGCCGCTGCTGGGAGACGCGGGTCGCCCCTGTGCGAGGACCCCCCGCTGGCACCGCCCACCCACTCCTGCCTCGTCTACTCATTCGGGTTCTCGGCAGACCTGAGCTTCGAGCGAGCGATGGTGGCGCGCGGCTGTGAGGTGCACGCCTTCAACCCGGTGTGGCCCGGCACCGAGGTCCGTCACAAATATGGCGCCGTCCTGCACCGCAGGGCTCTGTCCGGCAAGAACGAGACCAGCGAAGCTGGCTGGCATCAGGCCACCTTCGGACAGACGCTGCGGGAGCTCGGCCACGCTGACCGCACGGTGGACTACCTCCGAGTGGACGTGTATGGCGGAGAGTGGGACTGGATAGACGCCGAGGAGGACACCGTGCTGAGGCGAGTCCGCCAGCTCAGCATGGTGGCCTACTTCAACGACTTGGCAGGTCTGGAGGACACCTCGCCGAGGAACAGGAACTACATGCTGAATGCGTACTACGACACGTTCAGCCTGCTGCACGAGCTGGGCTTCTGTCTGACCAGCTCCCGAGAGAGCGCCAGCTACCCCCGGCGGCGCAGGATACCGGGACTGACAGAGGAGAAGGCGACTATCTGGGAACTCATGTGGGTGCGACGGTAAATACGAATAGAAGGATGAACGAGCACATGCTAACTCTGTGAATTAACGAAGGCACCCACCCTTGTCTTGGAATACACGATACGTGTATGCGTCCATCGCTGCTGGTAGTTTCATAATCGTGTTTATGTCGAGATGATCATAACCGTTAACGTGCAGGCAAAACGCATCAACCATTCACTAAATATATATCTGTTTCAATGCTGTTCATTAACATGGCTAATTTCATCAACCAGTTCCACTGTTCCAGACCCGGAACTGATGAATAGCTCAGTAATAATCGACAGTAATGCATCAGCCCCCAAACTGCTTTCTGGAAGAAGGGTCGCCGTCACCGGTGATAGAGGCATGGCACCGCTTCGTCTGTCGGGCGAAGGCTCCAAAATGTAATTGACGATCGTCGGCGATTCATACACTTTAAAACTGTATAATTCCTCCTACCTGGGCTGCACGCTGGCAGGAACACGTCTATGTCACCTTACAAACGAAGCCTAAACCAAAAGTAGCTTCTTGCGCGTTGCAAGCCTCGTAGTGGAGATTGTGCGTGAGCAGTGGCGCACGCAGGGGGGGGGGGTCAAAGGGGTCAGCTGACCCCCCCCCCCACCCGAAATTTCTGAGGGGCCCGTATCAAAAAGACCCGTATTCTGGCAGGAGCCCGGTCTTGGTAAGGCCTGATCAAGGCAAGGGCCCGGTGCTGGCAAAGGCGTGATATGGGGCCCGGTCAGGACGAGGGCCCGGTCCTTGCATATTATTGATGCGGGCCCGTTTCTGGTAAGGGCCCGGTTTTGGTCAGGCCCGATCGAGGTAGGGGCCCGGTGCTGGCAAAGGCGTGGCATGGGGCCCGGTCAGGATGAGGGCCCCGTCGGCCGTCACACCAGGGCCCGGTCCTTAGCAACTTTTGATACGGTCACGTTCTGGTGACACGGGCCCGTTCCTGGTAGAGGCCCGTTCTTGATCAGGCCCGATCGAGGCAGGGGCCCGGTGCTGGCAAAGACGTGATATGGGGCCCGGTCAAAACGAAGGCCCGGTCACAACAGGGCCCGGTCCTTGCATATTCTTGATACGGGCCCGTTGTTGGTAGGGGTCCGGTCGTGGTCAGGTCCCATCGAGGCAGGGGCCCGGTGCTGGCAAAGGCGTGATATGGGACCCGGTCAAAACGAAGGCCCGATCACAACAGGGCCCGCTCCTTGCATTTTTTTGTAAACTGGCCAGCTCCTGGTAGGGACCCGATCAAGGCCCCGGTGCTGGCAGAGACGTGATATGGGGCCCGGTCAGGTCTAGTCTCTGACCAAAACTAGTGGCTAGAACAAACATGAACTAAATTTATCCCTTTACAACTGATAAATATCCGTTTTTTCCTAGGGTTACATTGAAAAGGTCACGATTTTATAACTTAACCTTAGGTCACCGATATAGAAAATCTGAGATATTGTAGTCCCTAATAACCTCATGACGTGCCATGAGTTTCATGTCACTTGATTAACCATTGTGCCGGTGGTGCTACCTAGAAGTTGTTTGGTGGTCATGTCATTTGAACTGACCTGACCTGGCCGGGACCCATTTTTGTCCCCAAAAAAAACGTGGCTTAGCTATTCATTTCAAGTTGCTGAAAGTTTCAAGTCGATATCTCTATGCGTTTTTTGATTATCCCCCCCCCCCCCCCTCTCAGCCAAGACCGTAACCCTGCCAAGTATGGGCCCGCATCAAGAATATCAAGGACCGGGCCCTCGTCCTGACCGGGCCACATATCACGCCTTTGCCAGCACCGGGCCCCTGCCTCGATCAGGCTTGACCAAGACCGGGCCCCTGCCAGGTATGGGCCAGAATACGGGTCCTTTTGATGCGTGCCACTCATAAATTTCGGGGGGTCAGCTGACCCTTTTGACCCCCCTGCGTGCGCCACTGCCAACTTGCCTCGGGATACTCCCGCTACTTGCTGTGTCAGTGGTACCTAGAGACAAGGGCGCCGCCACCGGGGGGGGGGGGGGGGGGGGGGCTGGGGGCGTCCCCCTAGGATCGCTCCGGCTGGAGTCCGACCCCCCCCCCCCAGATTCGCAGGATTTTAACATTAGCCCGATGGGGCTGGCCCCCAAACCCATGGCTGCCCCCACACTCAAAGTTTTGTGGCGACGCCACTGCCTATAGTTCACTTGTTCACTAAGTTAGCGTACTTTCCACTTCTAAAAAAGCTGAGCGACTTATACATGCGCATTACTACTAAGTTGCAGTGGCATGGCCCTGTTAATTAACCACAGTCCACACAGGCACGAAGCCAGGATTTCGTCCAGGGGGCGGGGGCGCCCCGAAAGGGCCCCTTCCCGATCGTTGAAAGGGCCCTTTCCCAAGCGTTGAAAGGGCCAAACAAAGCTGATGAAAAGGCCAAACAAAACGGATGAAAAGGCACGTTACAAGAATGGAGCATGCAGTATGACAGGTATGGCATGGGCCATACCAACACTTTTAGGAGCTGGAGTAAGTAAACCGAGAGGTTTAGAACCAGTGATTTGGAGGTGATTTTAAATTTGGAATCAGCGACACCAGTTCGGAATCAGCTATAATAACTTCGAATAACTTTTAGGCCCAAACCCGGAAACCCGTAAAGGAATTGCGCCGCGGAGCGGCGCGAAAATTTTGAATCTTATGCCCTGGATATGCATTTTTTCCTCTATGACATCGTCTTTTTTTGCGTTTAAGAGTGGGGTAAAAAATGCGATAAAGCGAAATATTTTGCCCAATTATATAGGAAAGTAGCAACATATAAACAAAACATAAATTGCCGCTAAACGGTGCAAATTTATAATTTTATTTAACCCGTATATAATTTAGTGGTATTGCAATTGCGCCGCGGAGCGGCGCGAAGAAAAAAAATCCCTTGATAACTGTATTTCTACTGTTGAAGGTGCTTGATGTGTGTATTGAAGTTTGAGGTGCTTGCAATTTGAGGGCAGTATCATGTGCTCAAAGTTGGGGGAGGGGGGGGGGGACAAAAGACACTCTGTCCCCCCCCCCCCCCCCCCAACTTTGAAGTTGGGGGGGGGGGAAATGTCTGCGTGTCTGCGTGCCTGCGTGCCTGCGTGCCTGCGTGCCTGCGTGCCTGCGTGCCTGCGTGCCTGCGTGCCTGCGTGCCTGCGTGCCTGCGTGCCTGCGTGCCTGCGTGCCTGCGTGTCTGCGTGTCTGCGTGTCTGCGTGTCTGCGTGTCTGCGTGTCTGCGTGTCTGCGTGTCTGCGTGTCTGCGTGTCTGCGTGTCTGCGTGTCTGCGTGTCTGCGTGTCTGCGTGTCTGCGTGTCTGCGTGTCTGCGTGTCTGCGTGTCTGCGTGTCTGCGTGTCTGCGTGTCTGCGTGTCTGCGCGTCTGCGCGTCTGCGCGTCTGCGCGTCTGCGCGTCTGCGCGTCTGCGCGTCTGCGCGTCTGCGCGTCTGCGCGTCTGTGCGTCTGTGCGTCTGTGCGTCTGTGCGTCTGTGCGTCTGTGCGTCTGTGCGTCTGTGCGTCTGTGCGTCTGTGCGTCTGTGCGTCTGTGCGTCTGTGCGTCTGTGCGTCTGTGCGTCTGTGCGTCTGTGCGTCTGTGCGTCTGTGCGTCTGTGCGTCTGTGCGTCTGTGCGTCTGTGCGTCTGTGCGTCTGTGCGTCTGTGCGTCTGTGCGTCTGTGCGTCTGTGCGTCTGTGCGTCTGTGCGTCTGTGCGTCTGTGCGTCTGTGCGTCTGTGCGTCTGTGCGTCTGTGCGTCTGTGCGTCTGTGCGTCTGTGCGTCTGTGCGTCTGTGCGTCTGTGCGTCTGTGCGTCTGTGCGTCTGTGCGTCTGTGCGTCTGTGCGTCTGTGCGTCTGTGCGTCTGTGCGTCTGTGCGTCTGTGCGTCTGTGCGTCTGTGCGTCTGTGCGTCTGTGCGTCTGTGCGTCTGTGCGTCTGTGCGTCTGTGCGTCTGTGCGTCTGTGCGTCTGTGCGTCTGTGCGTCTGTGCGTCTGTGCGTCTGTGCGTCTGTGCGTCTGTGCGTCTGTGCGTCTGTGTGTCTGTGTGTCTGTGTGTCTGTGTGTCTGTGTGTCTGTGTGTCTGTGTGTCTGTGTGTCTGTGTGTCTGTGTGTCTGTGTGTCTGTGTGTCTGTGTGTCTGTGTGTCTGTGTGTCTGTGTGTCTGTGTGTCTGTGTGTCTGTGTGTCTGTGTGTCTGTGTGTCTGTGTGTCTGTGTGTCTGTGTGTCTGTGTGTCTGTGTGTGGGTGGGTGTGGGCGTGGGCGTGGGCGTGGGCGTGGGCGTGGGCGTGGGCGTGGGCGTGTGCGTGTGCGTGTGCGTGTGCGTGTGCGTGTGCGTGTGCGTGTGCGTGTGCGTGTGCGTGTGCGTGTGCGTGTGCGTGTGCGTGTGCGTGTGCGTGTGCGTGTGGGGGGGGGGAGGTGATGTCTCACCTCCCTCTCTCTCCGTCGCTGTCTGGCAGAGCTGTGCACATCATCAGATGAGCAGGGCAGGCCGTCAGTGATCAGATGCTGCGCTCTCTGCCGTCCGACTGGCGTCGTCAGCCTTTCCACCAGCACCATAGACTGGCAGCCACCCAGCACTGCCTGCGAACATGGCCGAGTTGTGTTACCACCAGCACCATAGACTGACAGCCACCCAGCACTGCCTACGAACATGGCAGAGCTGTGTTACCAGCTGAGGCCATAGACTGACAGCCATCCAGCACTGCCTGCGAACATGGCAGAGCTGTGTTACCAGCAGCACCATAGACTGACAGCCACCCAGCACTGCCTGCGAACATGGCAGAGTTGTGTTACCACCAGCACCATAGACTGACAGCCACCCAGCACTGCCTGCGAACATGGCAGAGTTGTGTTACCACCAGCACCATAGACTGACAGCCACCCAGCACTGCCTGCGAACATGGCAGAGTTGTGTTACCACCAGCGTCATAGACTGACAGCCACCCAGCACTGCCTGCGAACATGGCAGAGTTGTGTTACCACCAGCACCATAGACTGACAGCCACCCAGCACTGCCTGCGAACATGGCAGAGTTGTGTTACCAGCTGAGGTCATAGACTGACAGCCACCCAGCACTGCCTGCGAACATGGCAGAGCTGTGTTACCAGCAGCACCATAGACTGACAGCCAACCAGCACTGCCTGCGAACATGGCAGAGTTGTGTTACCACCAGCGTCATAGACTGACAGCCACCCAGCACTGCCTGCGAACATGGCAGAGTTGTGTTACCAGCTGAGGTCATAGACTGACAGCCACCCAGCACTGCCTGCGAACATGGCAGAGCTGTGTTACCAGCAGCACCATAGACTGATAGCCACCCAGCACTGCCTGCGAACATGGCAGAGCTGTGTTACCACCAGCACCATAGACTGACAGCCACCCAGCACTGCCTGCGAACATGGCAGAGTTGTGTTACCACCAGCACCATAGACTGACAGCCATCCAGCACTGCCTGCGAACATGGCAGAGTTGTGTTACCACCAGCACCATAGACTGACAGCCACCCAGCACTGCCTGCGAACATGGCAGAGTTGTGTTACCACCAGCGCCATAGACTGACAGCCATCCAGCACTGCCTGCGAACATGGCAGAGCTGTGTTACCACCAGCACCATAGACTGACAGCCACCCAGCACTGCCTGCAAGCATGGCAGAGTTGTGTTACCACCAGCACCATAGACTGACAGCCACCCAGCACTGCCTACGAACATGGCAGAGCTGTGTTACCAGCTGAGGCCATAGACTGACAGCCATCCAGCACTGCCTGCGAACATGGCAGAGCTGTGTTACCAGCAGCACCATAGACTGACAGCCACCCAGCACTGCCTGCGAACATGGCAGAGTTGTGTTACCACCAGCACCATAGACTGACAGCCACCCAGCACTGCCTGCGAACATGGCAGAGTTGTGTTACCACCAGCGTCATAGACTGACAGCCACCCAGCACTGCCTGCGAACATGGCAGAGTTGTGTTACCACCAGCACCATAGACTGACAGCCACCCAGCACTGCCTGCGAACATGGCAGAGTTGTGTTACCAGCTGAGGTCATAGACTGACAGCCACCCAGCACTGCCTGCGAACATGGCAGAGCTGTGTTACCAGCAGCACCATAGACTGACAGCCAACCAGCACTGCCTGCGAACATGGCAGAGTTGTGTTACCACCAGCGTCATAGACTGACAGCCACCCAGCACTGCCTGCGAACATGGCAGAGTTGTGTTACCAGCTGAGGTCATAGACTGACAGCCACCCAGCACTGCCTGCGAACATGGCAGAGCTGTGTTACCAGCAGCACCATAGACTGATAGCCACCCAGCACTGCC
The DNA here is from genome assembly GCA_036785665.1 of Chirona hameri. NCBI lineage: Eukaryota > Metazoa > Arthropoda > Thecostraca > Balanomorpha > Balanidae > Chirona > Chirona hameri. The sequence continues at coordinate 16,485 of JAXIVJ010008999.1, forward strand.
TGCGAACATGGCAGAGCTGTGTTACCACCAGCACCATAGACTGACAGCCACCCAGCACTGCCTGCGAACATGGCAGAGTTGTGTTACCACCAGCACCATAGACTGACAGCCACCCAGCACTGCCTGCGAACATGGCAGAGCTGTGTTACCAGCAGCACCATAGACTGACAGCCACCCAGCACTGCCTGCGAACATGGCAGAGTTGTGTTACCACCAGCACCATAGACTGACAGCCACCCAGCACTGCCTGCGAACATGGCAGAGCTGTGTTACCAGCAGCACCATAGACTGACAGCCACCCAGCACTGCCTGCGAACATGGCAGAGTTGTGTTACCACCAGCACCATAGACTGACAGCCATCCAGCACTGCCTGCGAACATGGCAGAGCTGTGTTACCAGCTGAGGTCATAGACTGACAGCCACCCAGCACTGCCTGCGAACATGGCAGAGTTGTGTTACCACCAGCGCCATAGACTGACAGCCACCCAGCACTGCCTGCGAACATGGCAGAGTTGTGTTACCAGCTGAGGTCATAGACTGACAGCCACCCAGCACTGCCTACGAACATGGCAGAGTTGTGTTACCAGCAGCACCATAGACTGACAGCCACCCAGCACTGCCTGCGAACATGGCAGAGTTGTGTTACCAGCAGCACCATAGACTGACAGCCACCCAGCACTGCCTGCGAACATGGAGGAGTTGTGTTACCAGCTGAGGTCATAGACTGACAGCCACCCAGCACTGCCTGCGAACATGGCAGAGTTGTGTTACCACCAGCGCCATAGACTGACAGCCACCCAGCACTGCCTGCGAACATGGCAGAGCTGTGTTACCAGCAGCACCATAGACTGACAGCCACCCAGCACTGCCTGCGAACATGGCAGAGCTGTGTTACCAGCAGCACCATAGACTGACAGCCACCCAGCACTGCCTGCGAACATGGCAGAGTTGTGTTACCACCAGCACCATAGACTGACAGCCACCCAGCACTGCCTGCGAACATGGCAGAGCTGTGTTACCAGCAGCACCATAGACTGGCAGCCATCCAGCACTGCCTGCGAACATGGCAGAGTTGTGTTACCACCAGCACCATAGACTGACAGCCAACCAGCACTGCCTGCGAACATGGCAGAGTTGTGTTACCACCAGCACCATAGACTGACAGCCACCCAGGACTGCCTGCGAACATGGCAGAGTTGTGTTACCACCAGCACCATAGACTGACAGCCACCCAGCACTGCCTGCGAACATGGCAGAGTTGTGTTACCAGCTGAGGCCATAGACTGGCAGCCACCCAGCACTGCCTGCGAACATGGCAGAGCTGTGTTACCACCAGCGCCATAGACTGACAGCCACCCAGCACTGCCTGCGAACATGGCAGAGTTGTGTTACCACCAGCGTCATAGACTGACAGCCACCCAGCACTGCCTGCGAACATGGCAGAGCTGTGTTACCAGCAGCACCATAGACTGACAGCCACCCAGCACTGCCTGCGAACATGGCCGAGTTGTGTTACCACCAGCACCATAGACTGACAGCCACCCAGCACTGCCTGCGAACATGGCAGAGTTGTGTTACCACCAGCACCATAGACTGGCAGCCATCCAGCACTGCCTGCGAACATGGCAGAGTTGTGTTACCAGCTGAGGCCATAGACTGACAGCCACCCAGCACTGCCTGCGAACATGGCAGAGTTGTGTTACCACCAGCACCATAGACTGACAGCCACCCAGCACTGCCTGCGAACATGGCAGAGTTGTGTTACCACCAGCACCATAGACTGACAGCCACCCAGCACTGCCTGCGAGCATGGCAGAGCTGTGTTACCAGCTGAGGTCATAGACTGACAGCCACCCAGCACTGCCTGCGAACATGGCAGAGTTGTGTTACCACCAGCGCCATAGACTGACAGCCACCCAGCACTGCCTGCGAACATGGCAGAGCTGTGTTACCAGCAGCGCCATAGACTGACAGCCACCCAGCACTGCCTGCGAACATGGCAGAGCTGTGTTACCAGCAGCACCATAGACTGACAGCCACCCAGCACTGCCTGCGAACATGGCAGAGCTGTGTTACCAGCTGAGGTCATAGACTGACAGCCACCCAGCACTGCCTGCGAACATGGCAGAGTTGTGTTACCAGCTGAGGTCATAGACTGACAGCCACCCAGCACTGCCTGCGAACATGGCAGAGTTGTGTTACCACCAGCACCATAGACTGACAGCCACCCAGCACTGCCTGCGAACATGGCAGAGTTGTGTTACCAGCTGAGGTCATAGACTGACAGCCACCCAGCACTGCCTGCGAACATGGCAGAGTTGTGTTACCAGCTGAGGTCATAGACTGACAGTCACCCAGCACTGCCTGCGAACATGGCAGAGCTGTGTTACCAGCAGCACCATAGACTGACAGCCATCCAGCACTGCCTGCGAACATGGCAGAGCTGTGTTACCAGCAGCACCATAGACTGGCAGCCACCCAGCACTGCCTGCGAACATGGCAGAGCTGTGTTACCAGCAGCACCATAGACTGACAGCCACCCAGCACTGCCTGCGAACATGGCAGAGCTGTGTTACCAGCAGCACCATAGACTGACAGCCACCCAGCACTGCCTGCGAACATGGCAGAGTTGTGTTACCACCAGCACCATAGACTGACAGCCACCCAGCACTGCCTGCGAACATGGCAGAGCTGTGTTACCAGCAGCACCATAGACTGACAGCCATCCAGCACTGCCTGCGAACATGGCAGAGCTGTGTTACCAGCAGCACCATAGACTGACAGCCATCCAGCACTGCCTGCGAACATGGCAGAGTTCTGTTACCAGCTGAGGCCATAGACTGACAGCCACCCAGCACTGCCTGCGAACATGGCAGAGTTGTGTTACCAGCAGCACCATAGACTGACAGCCACCCAGCACTGCCTGCGAACATGGCCGAGTTGTGTTACCAGCAGCACCATAGACTGACAGCCACCCAGCACTGCCTGCGAACATGGCAGAGTTGTGTTACCAGCAGCACCATAGACTGACAGCCACCCAGCACTGCCTGCGAACATGGCAGAGCTGTGTTACCACCAGCACCATAGACTGACAGCCACCCAGCACTGCCTGCGAACATGGCAGAGTTGTGTTACCAGCTGAGGTCATAGACTGACAGCCACCCAGCACTGCCTGCGAACATGGCAGAGTTGTGTTACCACCAGCACCATAGACTGACAGCCATCCAGCACTGCCTGCGAACATGGCAGAGCTGTGTTACCAGCTGAGGTCATAGTAGGCGAGGCAGTGTGTTAACCAGTGCCCAGTCACCAGCGCAAAAGACACCGTTGAAAACATATTGTTTACGTGACATGACACATGATATGGTCGTCCGTTTTCGCTTCATTTGTCTAAGTGGGCCGCACACTGCGCCATTCGGCGGGTGTCCGCTAGCGGAATGTCGAGAGAGAAAAAACTGATCCGGACGAGCTTTTTCTGTGCTGAAGACCGCAGAACCGCGGAATGTCGCAATGATATCGCGCACCGAATGGCGCAGTGTGCGGCCGCCTTTACCTCGAATGGCGCAGTGTGCGGCCGCCTTTACCTCGAATGGCGCAGTGTGTGGCCGCCTTTACACCGAATGGCGCAGTGTGCGGCCACCTTTACCTCGAATGGCGCAGTGTGCGGCCGCATTTACCTCGAATGGCGCAGTGTGCGGCCGCCTTTACCTCGAATGGCGCAGTGTGCGGCCACCTTTACCTCGAATGGCGCAGTGTGCGGCCGCATTTACCTCGAATGGCGCAGTGTGCGGCCACCTTTACCTCGAATGGCGCAGTGTGCGGCCGCCTTTACCCCGAATGGCGCAGTGTGCGGCCACCTTTACCTCGAATGGCGCAGTGTGCGGCCGCATTTACCTCGAATGGCGCAGTGTGCGGCCGCCTTTACCTCGAATGGCGCAGTGTGCGGCCACCTTTACCTCGAATGGCGCAGTGTGCGGCCGCATTTACCTCGAATGGCGCAGTGTGCTGCCGCCTTCACCTCGAATGGCGCAGTGTGCGGCCGCCTTTACCCCGAATGGCGCAGTGTGCGGCCACCTTTACCTCGAATGGCGCAGTGTGCGGCCGCCTTTACCTCGAATGGCGCAGTGTGCGGCCGCCTTTACCTCGAATGGCGCAGTGTGCGGCCGCCTTTACCCCGAATGGCGCAGTGTGCGGCCGCCTTTACACCATTTTCTATTTGCCCTTTTCAATCCAAACGACATCGAAATAAAAATGCATGCATAGATAAAATATGCAATAAATCTCACTATATTCGGTGCACAAGGAATTCCAGTCTCTGTCCCGACTGTATGCACCTAACCCAACCTGACACTTCTGGTAGGGGAGACTGTGCGAACGCCAACACTTTTCTGTTTGGATCCTTGTAGCGGACAGACAAATCACTCTACAGAATATCTACACATACAATTTCATTCAGGGGCGGATCCAGTATTTCATGGGAGGGGGGCAATAGACCCGAGGGGCTTATTTTCGGCACTTGACGGGGGCGCCATGGTCATGAGGGGCGACAAGGTTGTCATGGACAAATTGCAGTGTTGCGCCAAAATAAATCATTATTGTAGCACACCAAAACCATGTTGACAGTGCTATGATTTGAGGGCACCCTCCATGGGGTAGGAAGCGCTCTCCTCAGATTCGGGGAGCACATCATCGCGTTTGAGGCCGCACTTCCGAGTTGTGAGGGCGTCCTTCGGAAGTTCCGAAGTTCGGGATGCTTTTCGGGCATCGCGGCGCCTTCTCCGGAATTGGAGGCGCCCTCAATGAGTTTAGGGGCGCCCTCTATGGGTTTGAGGGCGTCCTCCTCGGGTGTGGGGCGCCCTCCTCAGATTCGGGGTGCACTTCTGAGTTCTGTTGGCGGCCGGCGCATCAATATGCGCCTTCTCGACGAAAATAACCATGTCCTTCGGTCCATTAAACGTTATTTTCAATAGGGGCGCCTTAAGTGCCTCTGAACATTTGTGTGGGCAGCTATTGCTTACCATGCGGCTACTGCGTACCAGTACCAGCCTTCCATTTAAGAGAAGTAAGAGGGCATTGTGTGCATGTCTAGTGTATGATAACGCTGATGTTTGAAGGCATCAGGTGTCTCCTGAGGCGCGTAATGTGCCACTCCCGGTGCGCCTCCGGCGCCCCGATTGCGATTTCGGCGCAGGGCGCCAATTTCCATTGACGAGGAGGGGGGGGGGGGGGGGGGGGGGGCTACCAGCCCTGTTGCCTCCCCCCCCACCCCTGTATCCGCCCCTGCTTTCATTATACTTTCACTTTCATTACACTTTCACGTACCCTAAATGGCAGCGCTCCAACTGCGCTGCGTCTCGGCAAATGGTAGTACCGGAGCTGCGTCTCAGCAAATGGCAGTACCGGCGCTGCATCTCAGCAAATGGCAGTACCGGCGCTGCGTCTCAGCAAATGGCAGTACCGGCGCTGCGTCTCAGTAAATGGCAGTACCGGCGCTGCATCTCAGCAAATGGCAGTACCGGCGCTGCATCTCAGCAAATGGCAGTACCGGCGCTGCGTCTCAGCAAATGGCAGTACCGGCGCTGCGTCTCGGCAAATGGCAGTACCGGCGCTGCATCTCAGCAAATGGCAGTACCGGCGCTGCGTCTCAGCAAATGGCAGTACCGGCGCTGCGTCTCAGCAAATGGCAGTACCGGCGCTGCGTCTCAGCAAATGGCAGTACCGGCGCTTCGTCTCAGCAAATGGCAGTACCGGCGCTGCGTCTCAGCAAATGGCAGTACCGGCGCTGCATCTCAGCAAATGGCAGTACCGGCGCTGCATCTCAGCAAATGGCAGTATCGGCGCTGCGTCTCAGCAAATGGCAGTACCGGCGCTGCATCTCAGCGAATGGCAGTACCGGCGCTGCGTCTCAGCAAATGGCAGTACCGGCGCTGCGTCTCAGCAAATGGCAGTACCGGCGCTGCGTCTCAGCAAATGGCAGTACCGGCGCTGCGTCTCAGCAAATGGCAGTACCGGCGC